>JAPZEB010000007.1:23583461-23596421 GCA_029783705.1 Chaetodon striatus
AAATATTGAATTAAAAAAGTAACTAACATAATGTTCAAATCCAAAATATATACAACGGCAAATGCAGGTTAACAGCATTATATCATAAAAATATAAACATAAATGATATGACGTATACTGCATGCAAAATAGTTTGAACCACCACACTACAATCCTCAAGGTCACTGGGACACATAAGGGCTTGGATAAGCTTTGAGAGGTTTCCAAGCATAATAAATCATGCAGAGAGACACTCGCTAAATGTCCGTCTATGTTTAAAGTAATTCTGTTTTTACAGTGGAAACAGCCAAAAACCACACTAGGTTGAAGAATGCTCTTCCTCTGTTTAATTAATTTATGTTGCACTTTACTCCTGCAGGGTGTCATTGCTCTATATTTATTGTTTTGTATATATTGTTCCTTACAATGTAACCATGGTAATTAAAATAATGAAAAATCTGATTACATTTATATTCAAAAAAAGAATGGTAAAAAAAAAAAATACTGCTTGCACATTTAGGCATCAGCATTAATACTAACATGTGTATGTGTAATAAGTTATAAGTATAGTAATATAACCATTACAGGATCCATTATGCATGTTTACTTTAAGTACATTTTGCCTGTGATTCACTTTCACTGGCACACCATTCAGGATGCAGGGCTTTCACTAGTAGTGCAGCATTTTTATATTGAGGCTTTTTTTTTTTACCAGGATCAGGATACTTTTCCACGGCTGGCTACTGATTATTATCAGAAAGGTTTTTTGTGTAAGTCTGTGACATTCACCAGAGGCTCAAACACTTCTCTCATGTGTGGTACGATTCAGGTGCAATTTTCTGAATATAACAGCCGTTTTATTTTTTGTGAAGAATGACAGATTCAAATGAACCGTAAACCTCCTCAGAAGTGCGCTCATATCATTTACAGTATCAGTGAGTTAGATTATTGCTAAATATTTAGGAGGAAAACAGCTCAGCGGAACGGAGAGGAGGAGATCATCTGAGTCAGCATGTTCAGAATTCACAGTAATCATTGTGTTTGGTGTTACTGGCATTTTTTTTTTTTTTTTTGCCCTTGCCTTCCTTTGTTTCCCTCCCTATGGCGTCACTCACCTGTCATGTTGTAATACCTTAACCTAGATAATAGCTCAACATGATCAGCATGGCTAATCTCACAGCTCAGGTGCTGCTCGCAGGACACACGCAGGCACCAAAGTGCTGACTGAGAGCATAGAGAGTGGGTTAATGAACAATCAGTGTGACTGACAGTGGGATTCATTGTTGTGCCACTGGTCTGTTAACACAGTTAATATGTCGTTTTATGATGCAACACAGCAGAGAGGAAGCTATGCATGTCTGCTACATGATACAGGCAGCTCCTGGCCTTTTCTTTTTCCCACTCTGTTGACAATGAAATCAAATCTATTTAAACTGACTTGGTTTGCTCTGACAATGCAGTGGGAAACATGTGCTCTCTTGTCACAGTGCCTTGTGCAAGTTGGACTTTTTAAATAGAAATCTAATCAGCAGTTTCATCAGGATGCCCACTGTGCAGGAACACGGCTTTAAAAAAGAGGCTGGATGCCAGACTGGCAGACAGCTCCTGTGAATTAAAGTAACCATCCTTCAGTGATTTCATTTACTGGTTGCCTTGGTGACTCATGTAAAGCAGTCAAACACAACAGCACAGAGGGATAATTTGATCGCTGTTGACCTCTGGAGTGTGGGATTGTGGAGAGAAGAATATGAATTCATTGGCTGCATATCCTCCAATAAGGCCAATCACATTCAGGTATGCACGGAGCGCTGCAGCTGTTCGACAGCATCTTCCTCTTGTTCATATGCAGCCTATCTGGACTGCATATTAAGACAGACACATACATTTATGTTGTGTCAACATCCTTTGGTATGGTTTCAGCTTGAACGCCAGATCTCATGCAAAAGCAGTTAATTACTGAATAGCAAGTATTCAGCGCCAATTTCTGTTTCAGTTCATCTGGGAATGGATGAACATTACAAATGTTAGCAGATTAATAACATGCTCAAAGTTCTGTACATTGTTGGCATCTACACACAGACAGTAATTAAAGAGGCAACCCACCAGTTTCACACGTGAAGATCAGTTCGCTTATCATGGGAAGTAATACTCAGCGCATGAAAACAGTGGTGTTATGTCCTCTGTAGCTCTGAGGGGGGTTTCTAAAGTCGTGGAAAATAACCCTGATGACATCATGAAAGGTTATGACGGCTTGGGCTCTGAGTCAAATTTGTCAGTGGAACCCCGCACTACAGACCCCCCTTATGAAGTGTAAAACATGGGTGCTTTCTAGGGGTGGGACTCACCAGAGGATCGGCGATATGATATTATCACAATACAATATTATTGCAATTTTAAATATGTTACATTATGCTTAGTATTGCATTAAATATATTTATTACCGTTTTTTCAATCATAAATTAACATTTTGTCAGCATCTTTTTTTCTCTAATCAGACAAAGTTTTCAGTCTGTTCACCTGACTTCAGCCATTTTATTGCAGCAGCATAGTGCATCTAGTGACTAAAAAAGCATCGGATTATATCATTCTTGTAGGCTACCTAAAGCTTAATTTGTAGTTGTAATATTAGTAATTTATATAGTAAAAAAAAAAATCAATACTTGGCACTGTGTAACGATATGATACTGCTACACAAAAATATTGCAATACTGTGCTGTATAGATAAATACATATAGATTTACAATAAATATAAATTTTAAATTTAGTTTAAAAACATAAATAAATAAATATCACTGCTTATTAAATCATCTAGGGGAGCTGATTTTTTTTTTTTTTTGGCCACTTGGGGATAGCAGGCACAACTTATTATCAACTTTAAACTTAATTTTCAACTTGTGAGCAAACAGTTGCTTATTTACACATCCAGCAGTTTCAGAGAAACATTATCATTCATTTGGAGCGTTTGTATCCAGTGTGGTATATCTCTCTCTTTTGGTCTCTACCTCTATTCCTAACGCTTCACAACAGTTTCTGTCTGCTGTTGGTGCTGAGCAGGAGTGTACAGTGGGTTTGAAGAGCATCTCAGCTGAAAGCAGAAACAACGCTATGAGAGCTGTGAGTGAGTCAGAACAGTAAAGTTGCAGTCTGGACAGCTAAACAGTGTGCCTCCAACTGTTGCCACTCTTTATGCTAACCTAAGCTAAACTAAGCTAAGCTAACCAGATGCTAACAGTAGCTATTTATTTACTGGACAGATATGAGAGTGTCATCAATCTCCTTATCTAACTATTGGCAAGAAAATTAATAAGAATATTCTGGGGAGTAATAAATCACACCTAATTAAATTATTAGTTGAACTACATTCATATTTGCATAGTGATTCAAGTAGTTAAATTACTTGTTTGCCATTTTTTGTGTAGTTAACTACTGAAACTACAAACTAATTTGGGCCATAGGAAGAATGAATCTTTACTTTTATTTTACCGTTGCCTCTCTCTGGTCCGAAGTATTGATTATTTTGATTTATTAACAAATGTTCACAGAAGTTGGTGCATGCTATTTTAGAAGATACCTGCGTCATCCTGCCCGGTGCAATACCCCCACCTGGACTGATAGACATTTTATCACAACCAAAGCTGAGATTCCTGCACTTCCCCATGAATATTTGACTTTTTTGTATTATATTTTGTTACAAGTTCAATTCTATATGAACATTAATATATATATTTAATTTTTAATTAAGTTTAAATGACTTTTGTTGAGTAGCTTTAGTAAACCAAACAATACATTTCTGGGATAGCTTTGCCGAAGTACAACTTCATTAAGTGTAAAGTACTTAGTAGCTTGCAAAACTAAGCTTTGAAGGTAGTTTCCCTAGCTCTGCATATTTGAACTGAACTACAACTATTTGAAAAATGTTAACCTACTCCTCCTTTAATAACTGAAGTAAAAGAGATTGATTGATTTTCCAGATTTCACTCTAAGGGAAGGTCTGGGTTAATTGTCAAGCTTGGTGCTAAATTTGTTATCTGCTGTCTGTTAATTATGTTTACAGGTTCCACATATATGAGTATCACTCAGTATGGTTAAAAGAAGTGGTGGGAGTTGGGAGAAGTGCTCACTTTCCTGCAGGGCTGAGATGTTGCTTAGGTGTTGCAACCTGAAACCTGCCCACACCTCAACACTGCTGGATGTGGAGCTGAATCTGTTTTTCTTTTTACAATAAATGAGTGCATTTGAAACAATTGATTTTCCAGATGAGACAAACAAGTCCTTTACTAGAACACTTTGCTGGACCTCAAACTAAAAGAAGAGCAGCGCCGGAATTGCAGCGAGGTGGGAATTAGGGGGTGGGAGCATCTTATTAAATGCCATCACGTAGCAACCAAATGTTTTCATGCTTGTTTGCTGCTGCAGAAGGGAAATAAACTGAGTGACCTCATCTGACTTGTTTTCGTGTCATTGTGCACGACCACTTGCTGGCATTACCCTAAAATACATTTTGTCACAGGAGATTGCAAGGTGCCTTATTCTGTAATTTACTCGGCAGTTGTGTTTAATCATTTGACCACAGGGAAATAGCCAAGTGGACACACACATAATTACCTGTACCAAGCATGCAGCACCTTCCAATCAACACGCTCTCTTGACAGTAAGCATTAAGGTATCAGTTCCTGATACAATGGAAGGAAGTGCGTCACAGACACGCTGTACCTCGAGACAAAGAAGAATGGAACGCCGCTCGGGCAAAAACAGCAGAGAGAGAAGGGGAAATGTTGGAGCATGTGGTGGAAGAAGTGAACAAATAACAGGGTCTGAGAGAAGAAAGAGCACGAGTGGTCGGGGGACTTCTGAGTGGTCAACACAGCCACCTGCAGCTCGCAAATAAACAGGACCGTGGCGTTCCTTCCACTTTTACTGGACTGCTTATTTTCAGTGGAAGAAAACAAAAGTCCCCCCCCGACTTCCCACTCGATACTAGAAACCGAGGACAGGAAAATGCTGGCTGCCTGACAAAAATGGGCTTCATATTTGCGTATAATTTTGTTTTGGTCCTTGTGCGTGTTGTTTTCCTCGTCGTTGGCACAAAACAGTCAAATCAAATAGCATTTCTGAGTGACGCGTCCACAGTGCACACACAATGGGCAAGTTTATCTCACTCCGTCAACAAGGTTGTCAGTGTAATTTATGAGTATGCTGGTCTGAGAGCAGGCTGAGGGCTGTGCAGCTTGGAATGTTAATGGGTTTTGGTTGAGGAGCGAAGTCGTCCGGCTGTTGTTTGACCTCAGCTGAAAAACTATCATCTTCCTTTCTACGGCTGACGACTTGAACCAAACCAATCTGAAGTTTAAAGACAAAGCTACCTTTAAAGGGGCTCTATGCAAAATTCAGAGCATAAAAGCTGTCTGCACACAGCTGTCAAAATGGAGGTGGCTGAGCCAGCAGCCAGCAGCTAATGATGCTAACTCTATAAACACCACTAAAAAACAGCAACAGTGCTAAAAGAGCTGATGGTGTTAGCTCTCTTAGCTCTCTCAATGCCAAGGGTGGGTGCTAGGCTTCTGCAACAATGCCATCCCGCAAAGATGGGACCAAGTCATCGTTTCGCAAGACGCAAGTACGTCCCAAGTCTTTTCACTCAAGTCCGAGGTCAAGCCATGCACTTCTCAAGTCCTAAACTTTAAGTTTTGAGTCCCACACAAGTAAAATGTGCCCTTCATTAAATGCTATGCCATTTTAACAACAGACTGATAACATATTACATTAACAAAAATCATGATTACTTTTAAAAATTTGTATTTATTTGTTAAAACAAGTTTGACAAAAAGTTACTTAGCTGTTAAGCTAATGTTAGCAAAGCATTAGCTAACTATGTTAATATTAGCCTTGGCTTACTGTACTCTGTTTTGCATGCTGCAATTTGTTCTTTGTTGACCTCAACATGGTTTTTGTGAATGAATAAAACTATCTTTAGTATAATTTTTTCCATTTTTTTTTGGCGCACTGTAACATTATGTTAGTCTTTCATGGTTCTCTCCTGCAACTTGATTTGTAGCTGTCAGACAAAGAAGATCTGGGGAAATAAGTCAGCTAGCTAGGAATTAAAAGTGTTAACGTGACATCTCAGGAAATTAAGTGAAATTAATTGATCGGCGGCACGCTTTTTAGGTAACATAGCCCCTTTTTAATCTTAGGGCTTAAAAGAAGGTATCAAGTATTTTTAGTCTCAAGTCCAAGAAAAGTCACAAGTCACAGATTTGATGCACTAAAAATGCAGAACAAACCACAGAGAAGCTCAGATAACAACACACAGAGGTAGCGTGACTTTATCCTCTGCTTAGGACACCAGTACTCCACTATATCTTTACATGGCAAATAGTCATTTACTGCCATGTTAATGCTCTGAATTTCCCCACACAGAACCAATAAATCCTAAAGCTGTAGTGTGAGGTTGCTGTTTACTTAGTCCTGGATCGTCCTTGGTGCTTCATTGCGGTTGTGTTCTCTACACTACTCTTTACCAGAAATCACTACTAGTGTGGGTGGTTCATTTGAGTTTCAAGGCTTTTGATCTGTTCAGCTAACTAACTTTCTTCTGGAAGTCTGGAAACACAAACACACCTCTTCACGTGCACTGAAAGAAAGTGTGAAAGTGTTTCCAACAATGACTCCACAAGCTTTTCGGCACTGGAGGTTAAATCGTGTTGACTGTTACTGTAAAGGCAGAAAGAAAGTCACCTTTGCGGAAAGAAAGATGTGGATTTAAGATACAGGTTTATCCATATCGTTACTGAGTCACTTCACAAGCAGTGCTGTGTTGGAAAACCTCATGTCAAGGAAGATTAACACTGTTGACTTGTCTTTACAGGCAATCTTGCATTTCTTGTTTGTGTTAACATACATAATTCTTTGTGTGGAAATATCTTGCTCGGTCCCTCCTATGCCACTCTGAGGCTTATCTTCACTGTAGAATAATACACAGTTTTAGCTCGGTTTATCTGGTCCTCAGTGGAAAATCTATTGTGGAATCAGATAGGAGGATTTTAATGTTTAACTGATGAGCTTTCAGACTGGCCCCACTGCTGCCTCTCCTATGTTATGTTTGATATGGTAATTAGAATGTGATGTAAGTAGAGAAATATGTATAGTAGATAATGGAAATATGGGAAATTGTAATGCAATTTTAACCATTCTCTTCCATTAAATAGATCCTTTAAAAATCTCACAACTTTTTTCTTGC
Source organism: Chaetodon striatus (assembly GCA_029783705.1). NCBI lineage: Eukaryota > Metazoa > Chordata > Actinopteri > Chaetodontiformes > Chaetodontidae > Chaetodon > Chaetodon striatus. The sequence continues at coordinate 23,590,681 of JAPZEB010000007.1, forward strand.
TTTTTAAAGATTTTTTAAATACATAACCAAATCAATAGACACAGAAATATCTTTAATACAAAAGCAAAGTCCCATTAAAATTACAAAATTAAACTTTGCTCATAATGACAAACAAGTCTCAAAAACACACTCCGGAGCTCAAAGCAGGCCTAAAGCCCCATTAGAACAGGACTAACATTACAGGGAGAGGTGGGGAATGAAATATTCACTGTGCTCCTTGGTAATTTTTTTAAACGTGGTTAAATTACAGACTGTGTCCTGCAATAGACATGGATGTTCGTGACTGAAGAGAATACTCACCTGAAGCTGACATCACAGCAGGACATTTAATGATACCTGATGATGGCACCTGTTGAAAAGTTAAAGGTATACTATGCAGGATCTTCCTAAAAAAAACAAAAAACAAAAAAAAAACTATGGATAAAGTCGTAGAAAAATAATGCTTTTCAGACATGTATGACCCACTCTCAGTGTGTGTTTATCTGCTCGTGTTTTCTTATTTTCTCCTTATTTGAGAAGCTACAAAAATTGTGGACTCAGCGCCAGAAATGCACATTTAGCGAGGCCAAACACCAGTCTAGGGTTGGCTTTCACTTTTGCTGATGATGCGTTTTAGAAACTAACTGATAATTCCACAAAACATACCTTAAAAGGATCACTAACGTAATGCAATCCATCCTCTGGGGACCATGAATGTCTGTACAAATATTTGTGGCAATCCATAATAGCTGCAGAGATACTTCAGTCTGACCGTCAGACCCACACTGCCATCCCTAAAGAATCTGCTAATAGATCAACCCACGTTCATGATGCCTCAAAATACTGCAGAAGAGGTGCCCTAAGACTTTACCTATGTAGACTGACATTTCAAGTTATTAAAACAAAGTTTTCCCAAATGTCATGATGACAGAAATCAATTTATGAAACTTCAGAAACAAGGTGAATTTGGTTTTTTTTCCAGTCTGTGAGAATCAGTATTTTGGCTAATATGCTTCACATCATCAAAGCTGAGAAGAAAATGATAAAGTGTCCTCACAGCATCTAAAAATAAACAAGTCTGTGACTGTGGGAAGGTATAATTTGAATATCATAATTGGAAAACGTCAAAAACTTTGGACACTTTCAAAATAAATGTAACACAGTTCTTTCTTTGATCAAATTGAAAGATAATTATTGTGTGACATGACTTTTTAATCTCTGTATAATTTCAAACTGAATCAACCTGGTGTTTGCTGAATAAGAGTGGATTCAGGTATGTTCTTGGACACATCATTTCTGTCCCCCCTGGCTTTTCTTAGATGCTAGACTGAAGCAGAATCAGTCTAACATTTCTGTGTTTTTGAACACTGTATGGCGATGAAGAATTGTAAAGAAACAAGGCCGCAGAGTCTGTGACATTACTGGTTGGGATGTTTTGAAGCTCGTTGCCATGTTGTCAGTCGTTTGGAGTGAAAAAAGACAAATTTGGGTGGCAGGATGGAGCCTGAGCTGAGCTGAAGATGGAAGCAGCAATCATGACTGACTGACTGTGATACATGAAGACACCTGTCAATCAAGAAAGACACACTGAAACGTACCTCTGTTTACGCCTTAATATCTTATTAATGAAACGACAACATGACACAAAGACACATTAAAATAAATGAGGGTATCAATTGAGACTCTGAAGTCTTGTGGTTGAACAGTCATTGATTAAACAGAAATGTGGAAATAAAGGGAGAAACGGGAAGAAGAGGGGGGGGTGGTGGTTGATCTTCTTCCTGGGGTCGACTCCTCTGGTGCGTCCATTCCTTCCGGCTCAATGGAGGCTTAATGTGAGTGTGGAAAAGTGGAAAATTTAATTAGGCTGCCAAGGGGGGTTTGTGTCACTTGGCATGAGCCATCCCCCACCGTCCCCACCCCCACCCCCACCCCCCCACCCACCCACTACCACCATCAGCCCCCTCCCACTCTCACTCACCCTTTGCTCTTACCTCATTTGCTGCAACAACCCCACCGTTTGCGCCACTGTTTGTATTTTTACCCACAGTCCTCCGGGCCATGACCCACTGGTCCAAAGGAGCAGATAGAGGTCAGCAGTTTACAGCTGCACAGATGTTGTGAAGCGGGTGCGACCTGATGTGGTGGAGCTGCCACTGAGCACTGATGTGTGGATACACCGAAGCAGTGTGGCTGCTGCGTGGAGAGACGGGCAAAAACACTGCCATTTTTATCTCACTGCTTGTGTGACATTATAATACAAGGCTACTGACACTCCATGCTTTATTTTAGATTCTTGCTCATACAGTATGTAGGCTTTTGAATAACTGTTTCTATCTAATCACAGTGGTAAACCCGCATGTGGAACTGACATTATGTGACATTAGTGGTGAAAAGATGTGAGCACAAGAGGACACGATGTGGTTTTACATCTGCTGTTCGCTGACTTGTTTCAAGCACATTTGTGTGTGGCTCAAATTTTTTAATAAGGTAATGCATTTCCCCAAATTTCAGAGTTGGATATTTGGCTACCCAATACTAAAATTATAACAACTGTCTCAGGCATGGCTGTATTTACCTGTTAGGAGGCCCATGGGCAAAAAACTTGCTGTTGCCCCCCACCTTCACCTACCAGCTTCTGTGTGGCCCCATTGTGTCCCCTATAATGCATGCTTTCTTAAACTTGATTTTGACACAAAAGGGCCACAGTATAAGTTAACGACCCGCTGAAGTGATATTGTACTTTTATGGTGCAAAGTAGAGACCTGCGCAAGATTGTTTCCTCAGTCCCACTCCCACTGGATTTCTGACTGTCATTGCCAGCTCCCACAATTTGTGTGTTCTACTCCTGCCTGCAACTGCGGCCCAACGTTGGAGGGTGGGGTTGGTCAAGTCAGGTCAGTGAGTGTTGACATTTGTATAGCATCCAGTGGTTAGTTACAGTTGGAAAAGAGGTGGGTTAATGTAATTAAACACGAATTAATTGCAGCCCTAAACTACTCAAAAAATGCAAATGTTTATCACATTTTGTGTCTTGTTTTCAGGTAAATAACTCTGCAGGAATGCTTATTGTTACTTCTTTTGTTATCTTTTATAATGTGAAACATTCTCACTCTGACCTCATCATATATCGACATTTGGACATGGATTTTACACGTCCAGATACGACGTGAAAGTTACCCTGAGTGTGTTGGTTTATGACGGTTTGGGACACCGTGTCGAGTTTTGCCTGTTACATGTATTGTCTTCTTTCAAAATACACCTCCGTTTTCACAGGAAATTTAACGTCTATGTAAAGTCTCTTTCAAAATAAATGCACTACAGTACAACGATGCTAATTGACTTTTTTTTTTCCCCCCTGACACCATCGAGCGCTATTAAACTATAATGTCAACTGGTGGCGTATCCTGCCGATGTTAAAGGAAGGCTTTTCCGTCAGTGTCTGACACCGCATGTCACTGCCCAAGCACCAGATTTCAATGACTTTGGAGTGAGACCAGGTCGCTGGCTAACTTCTGGTTTAGCCCTACGCTAACTTGAGTGGGAATAAAATTATTCCATGGTGTGGCTCTTATAAAGTTTACAAACTGATCAAATGCTCAAAAATATTTATCCACAGTTTTACACAGGGGCGTAACACACCCTATGCCGTCTCTGTGTTCCCCTTGTCCTTCCTGTCTTGATCCATGTCTCACTCACACTTTATTTCCCTTTCATTTCTTTATTTTCATTTTTGGAACCCCGATTTTCCTTCTACTGCTTTTTAATACAAAGTTCAGTCTTTCAACCAATTTATTCTGCTAATTTGAATTTAGTACTGGCACTTATTACTTAGTAGGGTTGCAACAGTGTGAGATTTCCATGGTACAATAAACCCATTTTAATTTAGTGATGCACTTATTAAAAACTTAAGAACAATTGTTGCACCTGGCTCCAGGTAAATACCGTGGAGCTGGCAAACATAAAATGAAAATGATCTGAATGGAATATTTGATGCATTCTGCTGCTTTTTGTCATGCACACAAATTGAAAAACACGAGATCTGGTATTTAAATGTGAGAGCAGACACTATCAGCTGCAGTGTGAAGGCTCAGTACCGTGGATGTAAATTATTTTCAGCAGCACAGCAACATGTTTCTTTGTCAAAATGTTATCATGTTAACAGAAAAACTTATTTTAAATGCAGACCATGTGCAGAAATAATAAACTGTAAGTAAACATGATCACATACTAAACTGGTGCCGGAGCCGTTCTTCATCACGTGGCTGCATCACATCCGCTCAGGCTCAAAAGAAAAGTTTTCCTCAACTCGTCAACTTCCAATGCATGGATATTTATTTTTCAGAAGGGGGGGGGGGGTGAAGGGAAGCGGGAAGGGGTGGTGGTGGTGGTGGTGGTGGAGGGATGAAGGAGTCTTGTCACATTACATGTACCTGTCTGTGCGCGTCTTCACTTGCAGCTGTCATCTCACCTGACAGGTCTATCAGTGTCCACGGCTGATCAGAACGCGTCCCTCAGCCTGACAGGCTGAACCGACAGCGCGGCAATCCAGACTGACAGCTCCTCAGGTAGCTGGTGGAGGGAAGGAGGGAGGGAGGAAGGAAAAGAGGGAGGAATCTGGGGGCGAGAGGCAAAACAAAGGCCGCTGAGGAGTAAAAGAACACACGCACAACATCAGGAGTAAATTAAAGTCAGTAAACACCCTGAAATCTTCCACCCGGCGTGACTGATCTTAATGCTGCTTTCCTAAATTTCATAAAACCATCTGATAATAAAGTGATTCTGAGATACGGCTTTGTTGCCAAACATTACCTTTAAAACCTCCATTAAAGCCCAGAATCCTCTTTCTTGTGAGGAAACACAGGGTGCCAGTTTGAGTATTTTTAAGCAAATTGAGTCTCAACAATAAAACACATTGAACCGAGGCCAAACTGCTCGCTTAACGCAGGGGGAACCTAGAGCTGTATTCCAGAGAAAAAACACCTGCGGGATGTGCTTTGGTTAACCCATGAAAGATTTAAATCGAGTGTCTGTGATCACACCCAGGGGAAAATGAGGAGGGAGTCCCCCTCCGCTCTTTCCCCTCTTCCACAAAAATCTGTCTTTATCTTGTCAAAAGCCATCGAAAACAAGCCCATCCAGAACGCCTCGACAACACCAAGACGAGACAAAACAGGAAAACCTACGAGCTCCAGAGCGAAGACTCATTTGATCAGCTTAGCTACGCTCTCCTGGCTTCTCATGTACGAGGAGTAATTAGCAATTAACAATCAGGGTTTAACTAGATCCAGTTATTATCTGTAAGCAAGAGAGGGGGGGAGAAAAATATCTGACGCTTTGACTTGGGAGTGCATTAGAATTCCCGCGCTACTCGAGTTTGATAAAAAAGAAGAGTGAGGGACCCGAGCAGTAATTCTCTCATTTTCACGACATCTCTGGGCCATTTTTTTTTTTAAATTCCCAGATCAAACAGGCTGTAACAAAAGGCCCCAAATCCCCCCTCCGCTCTCCTCCTCCTGCTCTCTCTTTCCAAAATTAGTTAAGCCTCTCAGCTCCATCATCCTCAACATGGCTCGCATCAACAACCCTACGCTGCATTGCAAATGCTGCATAGCCTCTGAAATCCACCCCTCACACACACACACACACACACACACACACATGCTCCGCTTCAGCCCCCCTCCCTCCAAACACGCTGAAGATGAGGGGATGTCACTCTGAATTTGTACTTATAGACAAAACACAAAGTACCCCACAGTCAC
>JAPZEB010000007.1:23609814-23621859 GCA_029783705.1 Chaetodon striatus
AATGGTGGAGCTGTGAACACTGCAGTCCGTTGATTGTCAATCGTGGCCGGTCACTCTGCTCAGGGTGAGTTGTCGCTGGTTTTGAGGCTCATGTAACCACTGTTCATACTGTGGAGAGTTTTATTAGCAGACTGTAACCATAAAAAAAATTTATTTCATTCACTGGGCCGATTTCCGGCGACGTTTAAGGTAGAACATTAACTTGTAATGTTGCTCAATGCATGAGTTGACAACGTGAATCCATCAACACACCTTAAATTTCAATGTGACAACTGTGACCGTTCCATTAGTTTTTACTGTCTCCTGGATGACAAACATTTTTAGTAAAGTGGATCTTCAAATGTTTAGAAATATATAAGAATTTTGACCAGGTTATGTCAACTGCATATATATTTTCTCACTTGCGGGAAAAAAAATGTGTTGCAGAGCGTCATTCCTGTGGGCTCCGGCAACACCAAACCCCTGAGCTTGCCTGAGAAGGACTAAATGCACAAACCTGTTATTTTTAAATATCCCATATAGAGAGACTCTCACTGCGTGTAACCCCACTCTGTGGACAATTAAGGAGGTGCAGACTTTCCTCTCTGTCGCTGGTAATAAGGAAATACAGCGGGGGCTTGAGGGAGCAGTAAGTGACAACATCCTGGCCCACATACGGTGTTAGTACCATGTCTGAAGGATTACTTTTGGTTCCAAATGTACCATACCAAACGGGTGGAAACGAGGCTTTAATGTCAGGAAGCTGGATTTGTGGTGCTTTCCACCTACAGGATGATATATGACTTATCGCGAATTGTGATAAAAAACACAGGAAGTTGATCATGGCAAATTTCCATCATCAGAATAATCGTGAATATCATGTTCAACAGCACCCACAGAAACTGCTGTGCAGTCAACATAAAAGAGACTCTGCACAAACAGGATGCATACACACCAACCTCGAAAGCGCAAAAGATCTTAATCAATATTGGCATATTTCATATTGAAAAATATGTCATAAATAGGTGAAAAGCTTGACTTTTTTCACTAAAAAAATGTGTGTCCAATGTGCAATGCAGTAAGTATTTATTTCTTTCACAAACTCTAAGGTAAAGTAATTCCAGTATGTTTTGGTGCCATTTTAGGAATTTTAAGTTTATTTTGAAGATTATCGAGATAATGTTGTGAATCACAAGTATTTTAGCCAGGATAATTGTGACATGAATTTTTCATATCGTCCCTTGCCTACCATCACCTTTTAGGAAAGAAGAGCAGTTTCAGAGTTCACATATCAGCAAGGAGAGATAAACTGAGCTTCTGCTCCAGCAATGCAACAATAATGTGATAATGTAATGTGATATTGGAGCCAGTGCATCTAAACTGCATAATAAAAGTCTGCATTGCAATATATTGCTGTTACTACTTGTCCCAGCCCTTAGCAGTCAAAAACATGTAGTAAAATAGTCAGGTTCAGTTGAGGACAGGATATATCATGAATACAGCTACAGACAGTATTTCCTTGCCCGCTGCTACTGCATGGCTGTGATTACTCATCAACCATGTATGAATGACGGCATTTTGTGAAAGAGGAAAGTAGTAATCTCTGATACACACAGTTGTGTGTGTGACGGGTCTCATATCTGCAAGAGCTCTTAAACACAGACACGCATTGTGACTCAGCCTCCTGTTCAATTATGTTTACATGGGACAGTGGAGGCGGCAATTGAGCTTTCTCAAAAGCTGCAAGGCCACATAAGCTGTTTATCTAGTTACACTGTGTGCGTGTGTGTGTGACTGTGTGTGTGTGTCTGTTTCAAGGGAACTGTGGATCACTGAACTTTCACACCCATACCGAGAAAGGATTTCCCGCCCCCACTGCCACTGAGACTCGCATCCAAGTCTTTTTATTGGCTGCCTGGAGGTTTGAGTTATGCAAGACAGGTGATCTTGCTCTGCAGGTATTCAAACCTGCCTGCGCCCATGACTCCCTCGCCCGCTCGTCCATTTACTGTGTTTGTGTATGTGTCTGTGGGGAGAGTGATGCAACAACGGCGGAAGTGCTTCCTGCTGTGTGATTAAGAAATCTCTCCTCTCTCTGTCACATATGCGCTCACACCACCTCCAGCTTTTATACTATAAAGAGTGACTGATCTGATATCTGACAACAATACATTTTAAAAATCAGTGTGTTTGGGTTATTTGGTGATATCCCCATGGGCATTATTTTGCTGGCGTAGTTGAACTGAACACTGATACTGAAAGCATAGATATTTGTATTGATACTGATCAGAAATTTTCCCCTTTCACAGATAGGTACCCATGTGTGCAGGGCATGTTAGCGGAGCGTGAGCAGAAGGATTTTGGATGGAGCGCAGAGCAGATTTTGGAGTTGGAGCTTCATACTGCTCACACCATGAGATTGAAGCATGCCCAACCCAGAATGCATCTGTGTATTGTGCAAACACTATTTTCTGTCAAACAGTGGCTGCTGTGAGCCTCACAATGAAGTTTACAAAGTACTTTCAAAAGGAAACTGAGAAAACATACAGATGCACTACTCCTTTTAGCTAAAATTAAAAAACAACACACCTTTTTTTTTTTTTCTTTTTTTGAGCAAGCGGTGTTGAGTAAAGCGTCCTGGAGTGGCCTGGAGTGGCTTTGAGCGAGGAAGTGGAGGGAACAAACAGCTCCGTGAGCCCGGAGAGGAAATTCTTACCTTTCCACTCCACTAACATGCTCTGTCTGTGTGAATGCAGAAGTTATTCAGTCTCAAACTAGAATTACTGCCTCACGGTTGTATGCCTCTGCGAACCAGTCACATTGCAGTAACAGTTTCATCTATGTCTATTTAGGCTCATATGTAGTAGTACTTCAAATATGGATGTTGCTGCAAACAAACTACGTATTCTAAAAAAATTGATGCTCCACACACAAAGATCTAAACAAGCAGCACTGTTTCAAAGAGATCAGTGTCACTAATTCAGTATCTGACCAAATGAACCGAGATATGGTGTCAAATATAGGCCAGAAAACACTGGCACATGATGTCACAATGAAGTTGACCTTTTGGATATGAAATGTCATTACTTCATCATTTTATTCCATTAGACATTTGTGTAAAATTTTGTCATAATTAGCATATGAATCCTTGAATTATGACCAAAAACATGTTTTGTGAGGTCACGGTGACCTTGAACTTTGATCACTGAAAACTAATCAGTTTATCGTTGAGTCCACATGGACGGTAGTGCCAAATTTGAAGAAACTCCTTTAAGGTGTTCTTGACATAATGCAATCACAAGAATGGGATAGAAAGACGTATGTACTGTGTGACCTTGTATACGTACATACAACCTGAAAAGATAGTGCCTCAGGTCACAGCTGTCACCAGTGCAGACGCATAAAAAACCCCCCCAAAAAACTAGCATTACTTGCTAGTTAATGATTATAAATCGACAAACTTACAACGATTTCTTGCGTGCAGTGCATGGCAGCAGTGATTAGGTAGCCATTAGGACACACTCACCGGCACGACCTGACCGTCTACCACACAACATCAGGCAGAGAGGCTCAGCTTACAACACACCGAGTGGTAGCTTGACTTCATTCTCTGCTCAGGATGCCATTGCTCCTCAGTATCTTTACTTTGCAAATTGTGGTTTGCTGCTGTATTAATGCTCTGAATGTCTCACACAGCACCTTTCATTACTAATTACTGTGTTATTGTGCTGATATACAAGTAAGATGCCCCCACCGTATTTGTGGCCTGTTAACTTAGTGATCACAGTGGCAAAAACAACCTGTTGTTTACTGTTGCCTCCTCAAATATTTGTTGCTATATAGTAATATGTCCAACAACCAGGCGATCACTGCAGTTGTTTTGGCTGACTGTGCTTCTACTCCTACTGTCTATTTTGCATAGTATGTGTGAAGATGTAATGTGAATGCCAGCGATGAGGACACACTAGCTATATATAAATGTCTGGATTGGATTGATAATAACCTCGATAACATATCTGGAATCAGACACAAGGTGTGTACTGGTATCTTGGACAAACACCCGAGACAATAGCAATAACGGAACAGTCATGAAGTAGTTGAAGCAGAGACTTAAGACATTTAATTACACTGCTGTTATAATTAATTCCCCTCCGCTTCTCTCTCATATGCCAGCCTCCTACCTAACTATCACTACCATGTCAAAGACGACTGACCACTGAGGGATGGTTTCATTTATGCTGATAGAAAGCTACTAATTCCTTGTCTTGCGTGAGCTGATCAAACACTGTCTGTACGTAGGAGATGACTGAAAACCCCTCAGGGCCTATTAGCTTCTGGAGCTGATTTTCATGAGTAATTTTTTATATGCTGCAGATGCCAGGTGCTGCCAACACCCAACACAATCCTAGTCACAGTCACAGCTGTGTGCACAGTATGTGGCTGTAAAGTTGTGTCGATACAATCATAGCATCTGGAATACGTGGGAGGAAATAATTGATGGTTTTAAAGGAACAAAATGACTGCACAGCCTGTCCTCGCAAGAATGGTGTCTTTTTTTCTTTACCATTCTTTGGATTCAGTCGATAAATCTCACAAACAATAACATATATAGAGAAGCCGAATATTGCTTTGTGTTTCTGCTGACACTCTCAGCTTCTGTCCTTCTCTGATGAATCTACTCAGTATCTCTGCTAACTCTGGTTACCTTTTTGGGCTGGAAGTGACACCAAAGGATGTCCAATACTACTTCTGCCACACAAATGAGCCACATGTCATTGAACAAGAGACCTTGCTAACTGCTTCTGCATGCTGTCCGTGTGTCTATTTTTCTTTTGGTCTCTGTATGTGTGACCATCAAAAGGCCACAACAGCTGAGTAAGTTTTGAGATCCAAAACAAGGTACCAAAATGACTGTTTCACGATGACAATTAAGTTCACAAACAGCCTAACCTTTATGCACTAAGACGATTACTAAACCCTCAAATAGCAGGGGTGTAAAAGTCTGTCATAATGGTAATAGTAGTAATATTTAAAGCAGCTCTATGCAACATTCAGAGCAGCAAGCCACTATTTGTTATGTAAAGATATAGTGGAGTAATGGCGCCCTGAGCAGAGAATGAAGTCACACTCCCTCTGAGTGTGATATAAGCTGAGCTTCTCTGTTTGTTGTAGTAGACGGTCCGGCCACGTGTGCAAGTTAGTGCATGAGGGTCCCTGTGTGTGTATTCAACTAGCATTTTTCCCTCCTAAATATGTTTCAAACTAGGTGGAACACACTTGGGAAAAAAAATCAGCATCCCACCTCCCCGACCCCCAGTGGCCAGCCAGTGTCGTTGCAAAGTGTAATGCTCATCCTCCGATTCTTACCAGGTTAACTCCCTTGGCTCTCTCAGCATTGTTTCTGCTGTTAGCACTGTTCACGCTGTTGGCATTGTTAGCTGCCAGCCAATGGCTCAGCCACCTCATATTGAGAGCCGTGTGCAGGCAATCCTGTCTCAGACTCTGAATCACAGATATGCTCTGAATATCATGTAGCGGATGCATCTGTGTAGATACAGTTTAAGACCAATCAAAACTTGATATGATGATCAGATAACTACCTATTTAACTAGCTTTACCGACATTAGCCAGTACACCCCACCCTGTGGAAGTTGTTGCAATAGCTAATGGCCGTGAATGAGAACAAACACACACAGCAGTTTAAATGAATTTGAACACAACCCATGAGCCTAATCAGAAACTACGTTGCTGAATTGTTGTTGTTGTTAGTTGTTTTGCTCATTTGCATTGCCACACATGGGTAAGAAGCTAACAGATTAGCGTGACCTGTGAATCACAGATTGGTTCAGCGATTTAAAGTGAAACAAAGTGTCATTTTTGTCTGGTTATCAGGTTACTAAGAGGTGACTCCAGATTTGTTGTGCTGGTATTGTTACTGTAAGAAAGTTCCATTTCAAATGGCTGCAAACCGTCAATCAATCAATCTTTCCTCACAATTTTTCCACCTACACTGTTGAATACTAAATGCTTCCACACATAATTTCTCACTTTCAGATGGTTTTGCGTCATGATAATCCATTCACAGTTGGTATCAAAAAAGCATCAAATTGATCAGAGTGATGGCACCAATTTTACCAATGTCCCCCTGCTGCACAGCCTGCTGCAATTATACATGGAAAATGTGATTTTTATCCATGTTCAAAGGACAATTTGAATTTCAAATTAAGCTGCAGCAACATGCCACAATATTTAGGCTAACAAACCAATGCTGTTTAGTTTATTATATGAACATTCTGAAACCCATGAATTTAACAACAGCAATTGGCCAGGATGGAGCGCATGGTGTTGGTTAAACTTAATATACTGCAAGAAACCAATGGCCCTGAGTGAAATCAATGGGAGTAGTGTGTGTCAGAGGCAGTAAACTGTATTTCTTGCACGTGCACCCTTAGTAATTTGCACTTGCTCTGTAAAGTAACAGTGACACTATGAGAAAGTCTCCTCCTTCCTTGTGTCACACTGCCTTTATCTACTATTGAGGCTGCTTTTCAACATGCCTTTCCAAACACAGGCTGTGGCCTCTGTGACTCTTTTAGGGAGGTGGAGGGAGTGGTTGTGACACCGCTGGACTTAAACACCCAGAGACACGGAGGTCAGTAAGGGACACAAGTGTTCCAGACACACTGAGTATGCTGGTCAGAGTCCAGGTGAACAGAAGAGATGGAGGGTATCTGTGTGTGTGTGTGTGTGTGTGTGTGTGTGTGGGTAGCAGGGGGGGAAGGGCAATTCTCCTGAGGGAAATGGCATTACATCGTGTCTACACTGCATATCTACCTGTCAACCTGCGGAGGCCAAGGAGCGCTCAGACAGCCTATGGAGGATGGCCAGTACGCCCACATTGGCAGTCACCACACACGTGCATGAATGCACATACCCACATTAACACAGCTTCACAAAAGACATCCCTCAGTGGACACATGCTTTGCTGCACCAAAACTTACAAGTATGTAATAAATGATTTACATACCGGTCACACACACACTAGAGGGCTTCACAGGTCCAAAATGACAGACCTGAACTCTAATGGACCCAAATGAACTCTAAGATCTGACTCGGCCCAATAATCTTTCAAAATATATGTCCCCATCTGATTGTGTTTGAGTTATTACAGACTCAATCTAATGCAATTCTGAGAGGCGAGGGACCCTAGATGGGTGTCGTTATGGACTGACATACCAGGTAATTTTAACTGCTGTTAAAAATGCCGTTCTACTGCGAAAAATGTTTATTACATTAGATAGAACATTATATTGGCAGAAAAAGAATGTAATATAATATATTTTTTTTTAGCTTATATTCACCTGAAAATAAGAATTGCTGTGTTCTCCTTACCTTCTAAGAATGAGCCCTTTATATCTACACAGAGAGTTGGTCTTCGTTTATGGAGACCGCCATGTTGCACCACCATGTTTCTACAGTAGCCCAGAGTGGACAAACTAAACACCAGCTCCACATATTTGCGCTTTTGTGTCGGCCACCATAGTAACAAGTCCACTTGCAAAGAGCAGCACTGGAGTACTCAGTGTTTCTAGCCGTTTAAATCACCTGGGGTCTCATTTTTAAAACAATGCGTTGGATCCATACTAAAAATGTAGGTACAAACAAAAGCCAAAAATGGTGTGCAATGAAAAATATTCTTCAGTTTCTACAATCAGGCTTCCACCTCACCATCTGTGTCACCAATTTCCCATCTCCAAAATGTTCATAAGCCTGAGTCAATGTTTCTTCCATCAAGTCTGTTTTTATAGATCACAACTTTTGCCTCGTTTTGTGCGTACATAATGTTTATAAATGAGACCCCTGGTCTGTTTGTTTTGGAGAGAAAGAGACCTTTGTGGATAATTCCGCTTCTGGTTAAAACCTACTGAACGTCTGTATCTCATGTTATCAGAGAAAAAAGGTAACCACACATTAGCATGTGTTGGACAAGCTGCCTGCAGCAATATGCCAAACTGTGTCAGAAATACACGGATTTCTTACATTAAACTACGTTATTATGCATTTTACCATTTTAAATAACTGGGTCTGTTTGTTTTGCAGAGGAAGAGTACCTTGTGGATAATTTGGCTCCCAATAAAAACCTCATTAACAATGAACACTGAGGGAATTGTAGCTGCGAAAAGCTTTAGCTAGGTGCAATCTGCAATACACCACCAGATACCACCAAATCCCCCTAAATCTTACACATGTCAGCTTTAAATACGATACTTAAAAAGCATTAAGCGTATGCCACACAATGGCATAACACACGCAAACACACACAAGGAGTAGGAATCTTGTTCTTAACTAAAACAATTAAGGGTTTCAAAAAATGTAAAATAATGCAGACCCCAACACTCCTAGACATCAGTCTCTGGAGACTTTATGTCTTTATGATGCAGACATCCACATCCACACAACACACAAAGTACATCTAACCATGCTGTGTAAAGGTATGAGTTAAGACAAAACACTGTTACCTTGTTGGTGAGTAACTGGCACACTTGAGGGACATAGTCAATTAGGCATCCTCCACTGGGGAATGCTGGGATATGAAGTGCTGAGGAGCCTCCCAGAGCACTGATTGAATAAAAAAAGACAACAGTTAGTCTGTAAATACACACATTTAGATTACACACAACAGGACGTTCATCCTATACTCTGTGCACCACAACAGTCTTTAGGACAGTTTAAGTCTTTAGTTGACCACCTGCCTTCATAAAATGTATATAAACTACTGAGCATAAACAAAACCAACACTGAACACATTAGTTAACAGCCATCTACTGAAGCTGTGGCATTAAAAAAAATAAAGGAGTGACTCATGCCCATGGCATCCTCCTCATTCTCCTTCACTTGTTCATTTATTCTTTTGACATCCTCCTGATTCAATCCTGCAGCACAGCTCCATTAGTGATTAGTGCATGCTTGTTTAATCAGGAAATCTGCTGCTGCAGCTCCCTAATGACTAACCAACCGAAGTAGTCACTCCCTCGTTTTTTTTTCTGATCTGGGGCAAAAACAGAGGGAATACCCTGAGGACAGGTTAAAGGTCTTAAGGAACCTCTTATTGGCTTTTAATGCTCATTTAAAGACACATAGAGGAGCGTTTCTTCCGCTGCTTTCTATTTATATTTCAGTCTTCATTACAGCAGGACAGTCAGAGGGCATGTTATTTTAAAAGCCATGGCGGAATGGATGACTGCCGTTTATTAGGTTAAGCATACATGATGCATGTAAATAGCCTACATCATGCAACATTATGTCAAACGTCAAAGGTCACAAGCGGCAGATGAGATGCAGCCCCTAAGGCTTGTTCTTTAGTTGATCAGGAAAGCTATGATGTGAAAATAGTCAGAATGTATTTAAAGGTAAAACACAACAACAGTGAGTCACAGACCAAGGCCATGATCCCACCAATCCCATGACATCACCCAAGAGCTGTTTTTGAGTCTTTTGAACCAAGTCCAGGTCACGCCTAAAGTCTTTGAGATGAGACTTGTAAGCCAAAAAGCAAGTTTTTCTGGTCTATCAAGGATTAGTATGAAAGTTCGAAACACTTCTTTTTTAAACTGAGACAGGGTGTACAATGTCCTGTTGCAAGTCAGGAGTCAACAATCAGTAATGTGTCAAACACCCAAAATACAGATGCAACTGTGCCAAAAGCCCCACACTCTGATGTTTTGTACATCATTGCTTCAAGTTTAGACCTTAACACATCTTTGCCTGGTCACTTTAAAACTATGATTGGTGCTGATATATTTATTAGATATTCACAAATGTCCTCTCATGTCTTGTGTGTGTGGTTATTTCTAATAATTAGTACAACTGTCAAATAAAAACATAACCATGCTCCTTAAATAACTGAAAGCAGAAACCAGCACGTATTTTAATAATTTGTGCTTTGAATTGTTTTCATGGAGGGAAATAGACGATATGCTGGAAAATATTAAGCCACTCATTTATGTGTGTAGACTAATACATTTTGTGAGTTGTTAGGAATAATGTCTTAAATCTAAATTTAGAGTTTCCTCCATTTGATTCCTCATGTGAAGGTGTGCATTAGGTTAGGGAAACATTGCATATATCCTGGTTATGTTATAAATGATTCATGACAGTTTGGCAGAGCTCCAAAGGACACGACTATATTCAGCAGAGAATTTTTCAATAGCTGTGGGTCAAGTCAAGTCTCCTCAGCATGCCTTCAAGTGTCAAGTCTAGTCGAGTCTTGAGGCATTTTACACTCAGTTTGGTCGGGTCTCACATCAGACTTGAGTCGCAAGTCCACAGCTGTGCATCACCCATCCACAACCACAAAGAAATAGCTTTTTTTCAAAGCTGAAAGGCAGCCACGAACACCAACGTTCTGAGGGTTGCACAATCTTGAAAATTCCAGAGAAAGGTTGTGGGAGTAGTGAAGAGGGAGGTGCAGCACAGCATCATGCGCTCCACCTGCCATTACCAAAAACCACACATGTTTATGGGAAACTGATGTCTTAAGAGAAGTCAGGAAAAGGTCAACAGTGACTGGACACAGAGCCGTGACTGGCCTCAGGAGTGAATTCAGAGTAAGTGATGAAGGTGTCCTGCTCAGTGCAGAAACAGCTGGTTTCTCATCAGCTGCTAAGCCATCACATACAGGAGCTTTTACTGAAAGTCTAAATTTACTAAAATCAGCTTAAGATAAAAAATCACACCCACCCACAAAGATTGAGACACCTTAACAGCTTTCACTCTGGATCAATGGTCTAAGTTTTGTCTTTTTGCAAACTGATGCTCGACCGAATATTAATGAGGTCTTATTCACAGAGAAGCCATGCAAACTGTCATGAATCCATTTTCATTGTCAAAACCCTTTTCTCCAGAACTCCAAAGCCACCATTTACAGTAGGCTTTGTGCACATAATTAGCATTAGCTTGCGCATTTTGCCGTGCACCAACAAATGGTCGATTGAAAATGGCTTGCAGCAACGAGGAGAGAAGCCTTTGAAAATGAAAATCTAAATGATGCCCATCTATCCTCCCACAGATCTAAGAATAGCTCCATATCATTCAGATGGAAATGCGGACAGAGGCACAAAATAGATGGTGGTGTGTTCGTCACTCATATGTGTCAAGGGCAGGCATGTGAACAAATGTGATGCATTTTGGATTTCAATGGTTCTGCCTCTTGAACGCTCAATTGAATGGAGGCTGACTAGACACCCGCCTATCGCACCAGTGTCAAACAAAAGGTCTTCCAACATCCAAAAATGAACTATTCAAGAAGTCCTAAACCATTGGTTCCTTACTGGTCCAGTCTTAGGGTCTAAATCCAATTTCCTTAGACATCAGGGTCTACACAGACCAACTGAACACCCATTCAATTTGTTTTCATCCATCTATTTTGTCAGTGGATTCAAACCCAGGACCTGTGCTGTGTGGAGACCATGCTTTTATTTCACAAAGACACACAAAAATACTTAAGCTATAACTGAGGCTTAAAGAAACATTGAGGCAAAAGAATGCAATTAGGGCTTGTAATGTTTAAAAAAACCTTAAAAGCTGTGCGATGACAGTTACAGCAATAACAGCCTACTGAAACCACTGTTACAGCAAAACACGTAAACAGGCCTGGTAAAAAAGAACAGGGCATCAAAACAGCTGCTGAGCTGAAAACGAAGAGAAGAAAAGTTTTCAAGATAGCTTTCAACCCAGGCCAGTACTTTGCTGCATTCAACTTTTTTTTGTGCTCGGTTTAAGAAAAACAAAGTTGAATAAATTCTATTTCAGAATTGTCAGTCTGTTGTGAAGCAGCCAGCTTCTCTTCAAGCGGCCTCATTGTGTTGGCAAAGTTAGGTCATGCGACAGTGTATTTAGGAACTTTCCGATTCCGAATCCTAAATTTTCAATATTTCAAATAAAGCTTCTTTCTATAAAGCTAACCCACTTGTGGCCCACTCTGAGTGGATCTGACCCACCAGCTGGGAATTACTGTTCTCAAATATGATTGAAAGTAAAGTTTTCAGCCTCCACCTTGAACAGACC
>JAPZEB010000007.1:23631433-23654115 GCA_029783705.1 Chaetodon striatus
TATATAACAAATGAACACTGAATCTTAAGCAGGTGAATCTGTAAGCTACAGAATAACAGTGATTTGACTTCTCATAATCAATGATTTCTGCAGGTAAAGAAGCAAACATGGAGGTACAGTCCCATCAAAGGAAGGAGCCGATGCAACAGTCTACGTACACTGTACATTATTGGTAAAAATGTGGGTGTCTGTCGGGGTATTTCGACATCTTTTTTCCCCCTTGCCGCTCCGTAAGGCAAAAAACATTACAGTGATGGTCTGTTTGAAGACAAGGGAAGAAAAAGTAACAGAGAGAGCAAGAAAGAGAGAGGAAGAGGGAATAGGAATAGAGGTATAACACTGTAGCTCAGGGGGCTTACGAGTTTGCGTTCAGAGCTGTTAGATCCGAGCCCCTGCTGAAGGAGAGTAAAAGTGAGATATCAAACAACTCAGGAGTGATGAAAGAGAAGAGTAGAGAGGTGGAGGAAAGAGAAAAGGAGAGTGAGGGAAAAGCTCTCTTCTCCCGTGTGTTGTTTTTTTTTTTCCTCGCTGCATTTCAGTCGAGCGAGGGACGACCTTGCTGGGTAGAGCACAGCTCTTCTCTCTCTTTTAAGTCCCACTCACTCTCTCGGTTCCCTTTGAGGATCAGCCAGAGGGATCAGCAGAGGAGAGGGAGTGATAGAAAAATGGAGAAAGATGGAGAGAAAAGAGACAGGCGGCAGACGTGAAAAACGGGAGGGAAGCGGAGATGTGGGGAGGGTGGGGGGGTTCGTAGAGATATTACCGAGGAGACAAGAGTTAAAAACTGGAATAAGTGAAGTTAAAAAACAACAACAACAACAACAGAAACATGGACAAAAAACTGTGCCATGGACAAAATTATACAATGACAGAAAGACAGGTACATTGAGAAATTGCAGACAGAAAGAATACCCAGGACATTTTGACAATGAATAGATGTAGCTGATATGACAGCCTGTACCAACAATGAAATCCAGTGGTGCCAAAACCCAATCTGATTTAAACAAGGAAACATAATGTATTTGTCACCGTGGTTAGCACTGACTGTGGTGCTTCATCAAAAAATACATCTACAAAACAAAACAACATTTTCTGTATCTTTCTTTTAAAGTCAGCAGATAATGTTTGACACAATATTTACATATGAAGTGTAGCGAAAGCAGCAGCTTCAGTCTTCCATGTTCGTCCAAATAGCTCAGGTACAGAATTAAGGCTAAGTCACCCGTGTTTTGGCATTGCTAAGAGCCCAATACCATTGGTTTGTGCACTACTGTTTTAAACCCTTGAGTTGTGCATTTCTACTGTCATCTTGGTGTTTAGGAGCCAGAAGTGACTATATATGGATGAGAAGGTGGAGCGATGGATGGTTCTGACTGGAACATTGCCAACGCTACCCTTCTATTCTGACTGATAGGTCTTTGTGGTAGCAAATTGTCACTCACGAGGTAGCCACTCTTAAAACTATATCCTGCTTTATCGTCTACTTTACTCTACATGGGACCATAATTTACACAATGAACCTCAAGGTGTATTGCTGAAGACTCCAACTAGGGACTGAGACCATTAACTCATCAGGAAAAAGTTAACTGAAGTAATAAGTCAAGTGAGAAGTAGGGTAATTTTCTCATAGGCTTCTATACAATCAGACTTGTTTTTGCCAACAGTAGAGTTGCCCCCAGCTGGCTTTTAGACCGCATGCAGGTTTCAGGCATTTCTGCATTGGCTTCACCTTTTAGTCCTGTAGGCTATGTCCAAATCTTTGATACAACACATTGTTTATACATGTCCAATACACAATGGCAGTAGCAAAACAAACAAACAAAAAAACTGACTTAAAGCCTAACAATGTCCTGGTCGCAGCTACATGCATATAATGCGAGAGAAACTTGAGTTGTTACGTGTCTTGTATCTCATTAAAATATAAACTTTTGTTTGGCTGCACTGTAAACTGAAACAGCAGCTTTTGTAGTAGCTGTTCAGCAAGTGTTTGACATTGTATTGATCGGCACATTGACCATTTGTGTCATCAGATCAACTTGGACAGAAATCTTAGGCCCAGTCCAGACTAAAGATTCGCGACAAGACGAGTTGAAACTTGCAACTACATGCAATGTGCCAGCCTGCAACGTTCGGAATACCTGCCAATTTACACCAATGTGACTAAATAAGACGGAGCATGGTCTCCATAGCAACAACTCAGTACACCTGCTCAAACTTCTGGCTTTTCAGGTACATGAAACAACTAAGTACACTGTCTTTTAGGTGTGCGTATGTGTGACATGCGCACTGTGCAGTCAGCAGCAGCAGCAACTCAACGTCCAACACTGACACACGGTGAGGACTAAGACAGACATATGTCAATAGCAGCAGGGATGTAAATGAGATGGACAGGGGCTCGGCAGGGATGAAGGGCTCTTGTTAGAGAATACCACTGCAAGCAAACATGCTGTCTACTGACAGGTTGGAACTGACCTGACCAGATGACTGCGCTACAAGCTAATTGGCTGTTATAACTGGTGATGTGCTGTATGTTCTAAAACCAGCCACTGGTGACTTAACTAGCTGAACAACATGAGTTAAGCTTAGACGGGCCAGTTCACACGGGTCCAACTTTTCACTGTAACATTCTAAAATGTTTCGTCTTGTCCTAAGTCATTGGTCTGAACTGGACTTCAAGGAGGGAAGGGAAGGAAGGTAAGTTAAAAAATGGGAAAAGTGGATTAAAACACACTGTACATAGACAGTATAGTGAATAAAGGAGCGATGTAGGGAAAAAGAGATGTGTGGACAGATGGAGGATGACTGCTAAGACAAAAAAACGAAAAAATTGTAGGGATTTTTTTAAATGTAGAATGACAGAAAGATTGCAGACATAAAGAACCTCAGAACATTTTGACACTGAATAGATGTAGTTAATATGACAGCCTGTATCAACACTGAAATCCAGTGGTGCCAAAGCTCAAACTGAGCCAATTTCTGTAGCTGTCCACAGCTGCTACATTCACCGCTTCATAAAATGAGAACTGATTTAAACAATTTCCGAAGCTGTTTTGATGTGAATTTGATTTTGGCATTATATGATATTGTGAACATTTGTGGTAGCCCGGGTTAATGCTGAAGCTCTTGAATGTCGCTGTCTATCAAATGCTTGCTAGAAAAACAGAGAATTTGCAGAAAGACTGCAACAAATGAGTTTTCCTCTTCACTGGATCCACAGCAGAGACAATGGGCGGCTACACAAGACCAAAGACTAACAAGGGTCAGTAAGGACATGGAGGAAAACTAACAGGGTAACAGATCTGCATGAGCACACGTAGAGGAAAAGGCTGGCTCGCACACATCTGCATGCTAAATTAAGTAGCATCCACGATGAATGCAATACAAATGCGCTCATGCACGAACACGCGCACACATGCAATCGTTTGTCTTCAAACAACGGTGAAGGAGACATACATTTTCGCCCTGGGTCATGAATTAACACACTCCCACACAGCTGACAAAAAGGTGCACAAAGGCATGTAGCGGAGCATATTCATACACGGCCTTGATATGCATATGTGCAAATATATCAAGACAAAGAGGCAACATTAAGCAGGAGAAGAGAGGTGGTAAATGAGAGCTTGGCTCAGTGCAGCACTGTTAAGCCTCTGCATTTTGAGATGTTTCTTAGAGGGTTTAGATGTGGAGGGTTTGTTTTATAGCCTCTCCTCCTTCATCTAACCCCCCGCCGCTCCGCCAGCAACCAACCCTCTCCATCCCCAGCGCCGTAGCTTCCCCACTTCCTGCTCTCCACTCTACTGCCTTTAGCCTCCTTCTGTCTGTTCTCCTCATGCAACTGGCAGAGGAGGAGAGAGCCTCTAACACCACTGCAACAGCATCAGTCTGGTCTGGAGCCGTGTTAGGGTCAGTCTCCTTCACAAACATACACACAGCTCCATCATAAGACATGCAGACATATGTAATGCATACACATATCTAGAGCCTGAGGTAGTCTGTAGTTTCAACACCATAACATTGCTCCTGGTGAAAGCCCCTTCAACCAAGTGGATTTTCCAGTCCAGTCGCCTGAAGAAAATGTTGGCATTGTACATTTCTGCAAACCACAAATATTCTACATTAGTGTGTTTTACACATATCAGCGTTTCTAAAGAGATGTAGTATACGGGCTGACTGTCATGAGGAGGGGGAGGGGATAGTGGATGGCACAACACCTTGGCGAGATGGCTGCTAATGGCAGACCACTGCAGACCACTGCTGCGACAAACAAACAACAAAACCATACATATTTAAGCCAGTCGTTGTGTTTGCAGCAGATTTTTACCCATCAAACATGGGTGTTTTTTAGTGACACCTCACTGTTTCGTCAGCGGGAAAAAGTGCCATCCAAACATGATCTATTCCTAACCATAACCAGGTAATTATTTTGCTCAAACATAACCTTATGTTAACCACAGTGTTGTTGAAATGTAAAATTTCATCGTATCCGCAACATCATGGCATATAATGTAAAATATCAGTGGTTTGCAGAAACATTCAATGCCAACACTGTTTTCTTGCAACTGAGTTGAGCAGAAAGATTCCTATCAATTTTGGCTCGGCTACCAAAACCCTACGCCACCAGTACCAACTGGGCCAAATCACAACGCAGATTTTGGTGTCTCATTTGACACTACGTTGTGTATGCGGCAATTCTGTTGCTGAGAGAGAGAGAGCGTGTGCGATGGAGAAACCTGACAGTGGGGCTGCTGTGACTGGAGCAGACAGTATGAAGTTAAACACAAAATACAGTTCAGGTTGTTTGTCAGCTAAGAAACAACTCTTCAAGACCCGAGCCAAGCTCCTATGTCCTGCATGCTATCTGCTGATTAAAGTGATGGAGGTTAGCCCCAAAGTTAGCCCCACATTGAAACCTGACAAGGCCCACTTAAGGTGGACAAGCTATTCTCATTGTGACTATCTCAGCAGCTCCTGAAGATAGTAGATAAATGTCTGGCTGCTGAGTCTCTCCTGACTTAAGGAGACAACTACGGATCACAACTCAAAATGTATTTTGCTGTTATCAATACTGTTACTGTTATTAGTGTTAAATTATTGTAGTTGGGTTAGGTTTTATTTATTGTGTGAATTTGTTAACAGTGTTTTATATTCATATTTGCATAATTAAGTATACTCTAAACTATAATATTGTTCAATATGAAGCACATTATTTGTTAAATATGGCCATTTTATAGGATCAAGAATGCTCAACACATGTAAGCTACAGAGAGCATAAATATGTATAACATGTTAAAGCTAAAGCTTGGATCATACTGCAGTTAACATATTAAATGACACATCCTGGAGGTTGTGCTACATCAAGGTTAGTAGAATTGTTTCCTGTAAAGGGGATATAGCAGTCTCTCTCACAGTATTGCTGAGATGTGCTTTTACACATGCACAGCAGAGAAAAAAAATAGGATTATGTAGGACAAGCAGGTGACCTTTGTTTTGTGTGGTGTAATTAGGGTATTTTGTTGCACTTGCTGCGTGGGGATAAGGTCCTGTCAGAGTTCATTTTTTACATATTGGAGAGGAGGAGCGTGTGTACATGTATCTGCTTTGGCGATTATGCGGGAGAGCGAGAGATAAGTGGATACACACAGTAAATGAGAGACAGATAATGTGCAAAAAATGGCATGAAAATGACAGGAGACAGAGGAGAGGAGGAAGGGTTTGGTCATTGTAAAAATACCAACAACTGGAGAGGAGGACAAAACAGAGGAGCCACAGAGGAGCATGGAAGATGGGGATGAAACAGGAACACGGTAAGACAGGGGGATGAGAGAGGGAGAGAAAGAAAGAGAGAGAAAGAGTGGTGGTGGTGGTGGAGGGGGAGCAGAGGTCTCTTAACCTGGTGCGACGGGGCGTGTGCTTGTAAATAAACATCAGCCTGAGATTATTCCGAGCACGAAAGCCCAGACCGTGGGGCCCTGAGGTCAGAGTGGGCCCATACCTGGCTCTCTCTCTCTCTCACACACAGACACACGCATGTGCGCACACCCACACATACACACACACCCTTATCTACATCCACACCTACAAAGACTTTGTGTTGAGAGCAAAGCCTATTCAAATACTGGTGCATGCACACAAACACATGAAAACAGACACATACATCTGGGATATAAAAACCCACAAGCATGCGTGCATCCCAATACACACTCATCTGCACACACAGACACACACACCCAAATGTAAACTGACAAATGCACACATACATACACACTAAATCTAGCAAGACAAACAATGGATTTGAACAAAGAGAAAACGCACACTGCCGAAGTACCCACTCACACGGTGCCCACAGACTCACGGAAAGCATTCCACACAAGCCTGCATGTACACACACACACTCTCACACACACACACACACACACATACACAGTCTCTGTACTGTTAACACCCCAGATGTCTGCAGACATCCAGTCATCCCTAGCTCAGACGCTGTGTGTCATCCATCTCGTTTTTTTGTTCTTCCCTTGTTGTTTTTGAGGAACCGACTGATGAGTCCAGACACTGGGATGTGGGATTATTCACAATGACATAATATGTCGCTAGAATCACAGCACACTCACACTAATCCGTCAACTACATCTTGCATCCTCGAAATCAGGAGCACAGAGAGTGGGCCCACATCACCTTTGGCTGACCCTCCCTGCCCCTCCCTGTGACACTAAAGGTAGCTTGTCTTTATTAGTGAGTTACTGCAACAAATTGGAGACTCTCTCATTCTTGCCCCATACTGCTGGAATGAGTCTGATCTAAGGACAACAAATCCCGGTTGGTTAATACAATGTTTATACTTTATACACTGTTGCAGGATTTTTTTTCTGGCAGTACTTCCCGGAAATGCAACTGTATTAACGACAGATGTTCAAGAAAGTGACACAATACACATCATCATCACAAAATCATATAGCTGGCAATGGCATGAGTCAGTAACATTTACTCTTAATGGAGAAAAAAGTGAAAAAAGTTTCATCACATGTGCTGTCCTGTTACTGTGGTGTCAGAGATCGCATACAAGAATCACTATCTCCATCAACACATACATTCAACTGAATTAGCTCAGAACAGAAAACGTGTTTATTGTTGAGTGCTTACTGTTCAATGCTGGGGGAAAGGTAGAGTTTAGGGAACACTTGAGTGGCTTCAGCATCCTCAAAGCTCACTGAGAGAAGGGCCACATCCTCTCCAGGGTCCAGCGCTGTGTCCTAAAAGAGACAAAGCCAGATTTGTAATGTTAGTCAGTGAAAACAGGCTTCATAAATAAAATACCATTGAGATTAAGCTGGCGTTCATTTTCATAGCCACAGCCTAGAATTCCACACTTGGATTTTTTGAGTTAAAGCCACAGTATGCATAAAACCAACTAGTTTGTAGGATGTCAACATCCCCCCTCCGGTTAACACCAATATCTCTGTCAGCACTGTTGCTACTGTTACAGCTGTTTATAGAGTTAGCACCATTAGCTGCTAGCTGCCAAGTCAGTCATCTCCATGTTGAGAGCGGTGTGCAGACAATCCTGGCCCAAGATTCTGAATTATAGATATGCTTTGAATGTTGCATACAGCTCCTTTAAATGCCAATCCACATAGATAAACCTCTATTTTATTAGATGTATCAATTCACACTGACTCTGAGACCACAGGACCCCAAGCGTTTTTTTTTTCCTTTAATTAATTTCAACAGACAGCTATTAAAATTACCAAAATCTCCTGCTGTTTAAATGTTATGAACTTATTAACCTTCTATACTAATTTATAAAGGCCCCCTATGAGCTTGCTTTTTCCCCTATAGGCAGACTCCCCCACCCACTATGTTGGGGGGAATCAATCAGTAAATCAATAAACAAAACAATGCTTATTTCTCCCTGTGGAGCCTAAATTCAAATCATTTTTGTAAAGACAGTTTTTGATATCAACCTGGTAAAGACAGTTAAGCTGCTACTGTTCCCTCAGATCTGCAGTTGATAGATAGCTCTGCTGGAGTCGATCAGTGGTGCCACACCCACATCTCGATTTTGATGTGGGTTACCAGTAAAGGCAAAAGTGTTACTGTTCCGAAAAGCCACACTTGAAGGCAGGACAAAAAAGCCTGCCATCATAGAGAAGGGTAGGACGGAGTAATGGTACAAAAGGAGATTAAAGGTGCACACTTTCGGACAGAATGTTCTTAAAGGCATTCATACGTGTTGCCACTTGTTTGTATACACAAAGGGAGCACTTGAGAGAAGTTTAAATCCTGCTGACTTTTTCAGCTTCTAACATCTGACTGATGACTGTGTGAAAAGGGTTTAATTGTCAACTTTTGAAAGGTAGCCCCCCAGTTTCAATGATTGGTGTGGGGGCAGGACTCTAGTGGAGCACAGAGTTAGAAGCATAGTAATGCCTTTAGATTCAGTTCCAAGTTTCCAAGTCACTTACCCATAAAATAAGGTACTTATGTTCCAGAATTTTTTGTTTTGCTCAAGCAGTTGAAGAATCAGTCAGTCAAAGTTATGAATATCAAGCTACGTATATATTTTTTTAAATGAAGTTACCCTACAGCAGATTTGATAAGAAATAAAAAATATAAATAACACATGCAATCTGTTAAACTATGAGTAAAGGAAAACTCTGCTAGCCGCTAGGCTAATTTATGCCAGTGTAGGAGCACTAATGTGAATAGGGTGACTAGCAAAAAACAATTGTTTTGTCTATGACTCATGACAGTTGGGCCGAATTCTATACTTTTGTTAAATGATGTTGCTGTTAATCCATGTTTTATGGCTGATGGGAGAAGTTTACCCTCAGGGCTTTTACCTCCAGATAGCCCTGAAGTTTTGGGAAAATGACCATTGTTTGGGTTAAAATGAAAAGATTGCTTCCTAAGAAGCTACCTCATCCTGTGTGCTGTTTCATATGTGTTAGTGGACTTAAGTTAAAGTTAACGTTCCTGTACTTAACTAGTTAAAGTTATTAACAATGTTTTATGTGTTCTTTTTTTTATCTTTATGGCCAATAGAACAAAAGGAAGGGGTCACTGTGTTAAATGGGAAGATGATATCGTCTCATAACGATCGCAAGCCCCCAAATCGAATCGAAATCGTATTGTAGCACACTTTATCATATTAGCAAATATTGTATCGTTGTCCAAAGAATCAATACCATATTATATAGTGATTTACACCCCAAGAGATTATACACTTCTATGAGTGTACAACAAGTGTGCAAGTCCCAAAATGTTGAAGGAGATGGAGAGGAGAAGAGGAGAGACACCAGAAGAAACATCTGTTTTGCTTCATGCCACATTAGCTTCAACAGCTGCACTATGAGGCAGAGCTGATGACTGGGAGCACCAATCAAATCATGTGTGAGATGGATGCAGAGGCCACCCGGAGCTGCTCGCTATACAAACCTCGTCTGTCTCTCCAAGGTTCTAATTTCTCATTCTGTGATGTTTTTCCTAGAGCATGGCTACTTCTCAGGCACTGTCATTAGTGCAATTCCACATCAAGTACCATTCTGGTCTCTCTCTCTGCCGACAGAGGCTCGGCAGCGTTAATCAAATGTCTTACAGATGGTTTGAACTCATCCATTTGTTATAATCGCTGCCCGCCGTGGTGAGAGGAAATCTAACCACCATACATGACGGACAGAGGCGCAGCGGAACCAGTTTGCAGCAGGGCAGCCTCAAACGTGATCAGACTTATTAAGTAATTACACACACTCTGCTGATCACAAAACCAAACTGAGCATTGGTTTGAGAAAAACACGGCTGAGTGGGTGGATAAAGAAATTCCTTCACTGAACATTTTCTTTGCAAGTGAAGTGAAATTAATTTTTCTGCATTTAATCTAATAGTTTTAATTATTGTGTTTAATTAAAGACAAAAACAATGCATTCATCAAAAGCATTAAAATCAATGCAACACTAATGTGACATGGAATACAAACAAAAGGGTTATCAATAAACAGTTCTTGAATCCATGGCACATTTATACTGTGGCACATGCAAATATCAACAGTCACAACAATGGCTGCTGCTCCGCTGACGATCATGCAGTCTGCCTTGTCGTGGCAGATACATTAGGGGGTAAAACATAAAGAGTAGAAGGGAGGCAGTGAAAGACAGCGGGGTGTGTGGCATCCAAAAGTGTTGCCTGATGGAATCAGCTCACATCAATATAGTGTGCATCAGTAAACAAGAACTGCTCTCTGTCTCACAGCAGCGCTCGCGGCTTCTGCCGCTGACGATATGGGACAGATAGGAACAGGCATGGAGATGTGGGGCCGGGGTGGGCGTGGGGTTTGGGAAAATATTGTTTTGCTCCAGTTTGTAGCTGTCAAGTCCCGTTCTCATCTTTAAAGGTGATTTAATGAATGCTTCTTTTGGACTGGGAGAGAGTAAACAGACAGATGAGAACCAACAGGAAGGTGAGAGGGCCAGAAGAAGAACATAGGGCAGCTCTGAATGGGCTGCAGCGGACCATCCCTCGATTCGGTCGGACTAAGGGCGCTGTTAAAGGGAGGGCCTTTTTGTGGAATGATTCAGCCTCATCTCGTCCAAGCAGACAGCGAAGAGCTGTCACAAGTCATATTGCATCAGGGAAACAAACAAACAAAAACTAACGGCAGACCCTTTAACTTTTAGCTATTGCCATTCTAAATTAATTTGCTGTGCAAAGGAACTGAAGCTATGGAGATACACATTTTTTTTGGCCTTGTTTAGTTATATATAACTATACATTAAACATGACCATTTCAAAGCCTCACTTTTAAGTAAAACTTAGAAGTAACATACATGGCTTGATCACCAGTAATCTCTTCCAGTATATGAGCGTGAAATTAAATATAATTTAAACAAGAATAAGAGTCTACAGTGACACTGATGACTCTGTGAGGCTGTGTATGGGCATAACACAGCTACAACGAGATGCTTTGAGCTAAATGCTATCATCAGCATACTGATGAAATTATGTTCATCATCTATGATATTTACAGAAAAATATCAAAGTACATGTCAGATAAACTTTACCCAAAAATGGTTTTTGACATACTAAATACAAAATTAAAATGATGAAACGTCACCGAAGTGATCACCAAAGGTGTTACCAAACCATCCAGATTGAGTGGACACAAACATGTGTAAATTTCATTGAAAACCACAAATGTCAACTTGACGGTGACCCTAGAGAAAAAGTTGGGGGATGTCCAGGGATTCTTCATCTGTGGACTATGAATGCCTGAACAACCATTCAGGTCTGGACCAAAATGATGGACTGTCCAACACATAAAGTCATTGCAATCAGGGAAATTTACAGTTGGAGAAAGTACTGTGAGGTAACTTTGACAAAACTGTGGATGATTAAACGCCTCAGTGTTTCAACAGAATATGAGAGAAATAGAGAGACAAGGTTTTTTTTTAGCCTAAATCATTTGTGACCTTTAGACTATCCAATTGCTGCAATTAAACGACACAATGCAGCTTTTAAAAACACATTTTTAGATATTATAGCTTTTTCATGACTACTCAGGGGAAACAAAGATGTTTGTCTTTGAAGCTCTTGCACTGCACAAAACTCATGATGCCATGTTCTGGAGAAAACATCTTTTCATGCTTCTTAAGTGGCATGTTTAAAGTAAATTAAAGTGTAGAGGGGCAATACAAATGATTTACTTGACAGCTGGTTTTGGTTATGGAATACACAGTGTGCTGAAGGGGTGTCCTTGCAGTGTGGTGGTAATTTAGAGGCATTTAAAAACTCTCTCATGACTTTCTTCTTCCAAAACTTTGCTAATCTATACATGAAGTTGTGAGAAGATAGCCTAATGAGAACAAAAGTTGACCTTTTAACCTGCCTGCCTTGAAACCATTACTTAAATTGAAACAGAAGGGCTCTTCCCTCTGTAATGAAATAAAAGCCCCCAAATGACTATTAAAGTTGCTGTGCACACATACACACACTTTAACCAAATACACTTGAGGGCAACTGCTGCTTGCTTATGTAAAGAATTTGTAGAGAAGGAACATTAAAAAAAGCTTTTGCTCCACAGGCCACAGGCAGGACCTTAATGAAGAGACTTCTTCATTGGTAAGTAATGAGCACTGAAATGGCCTGGGTCAGAGGACTGTGAGACGGGCAGGGGGTCCTGGAGGGGTGGTAGTGGTTGGACGTTAAAGCAGTATTTACTACAGGCCCTTGGGAGATGTGACTCAACTCCTCAAGGACTAGATTTAAGAAAGCGGGTGAAGAGTGTGCATGCGCGTGCGTGCCCGTGTGGACATCAAGGTTAGAGGGTGCCTCCGAGTCAAACCCTTTCACGTGGCCACCACCCCGCGTCTTCCATCCTCCTTACTCTTTCAGACACATGGGTGCTCGAACGCACACATACACACAAACGCACAGACACTTTTCCTTGTGTCCGTCCTTGTGTCTCCTGATGCCCCGGCCTCTGGCATCTCCTCTGTGTCGCATGTGACAGGTTGGAGATGTGACAGCTGTCCTTATGCCAGACCAAGTCTGGCCAAAGTCACAACACACACAAACACACTCATCCGCAAACGCTACACAGGGGCTCCACTGCAGGGCTAGTACGGAGGAGGTAAGGGCACTTTGTCCGCCTTCTTCGCCCAACTTTAAATGTCATGCCCAACGTAATGGGGCGGCTTGACTGACAGCAGGGTTGTTGTGCAAGGACATGTCCAGCTTCTAGGCGAGCAGCTTTGAGTGCCCCTGTACACATGCTGGACACACAATAAGTACAAGGCAGCGGCTGCAATTCAGGTAGGACATTTTGAGGAAGCCTGGTTCTTCACTTGGTGATCAAGGCTAGCTTAGAGCTTTCACAAGTAACCTGTTTGATTCCATTAAAACAAAAACCCTGGTGCATTTGCCAGACTAAAATGGTTCATTTGGGCTGGTGTGGATGCTATCAACTGAACCCTGATGCGGACCAAACAACCGCTTCCAAGTGGATTCTGGTGGACTCAGGATAGTTTGACAGTAGTAGCTAAAGCTAGCCAAAGCTAAACTATTAATAAATCCATCCGCTGATCATGTCCAGGAAGTAATCTGTATAAGTGATGCACACATTCGTATAAATAATTGGGAAATGATGGTAACACATACGCCTGGGAGCATGTGAGTGTGGGGATTTCCCCTGACATATCAGGCAGTCAGAAGTTCAAACTGCAGCCTGTTGTGCTTATATCCTACTCCGTGTACTTTGGCAGATCATTAAGTCTATTAAAAAGTGTGTGACACAGCAATCCCACAATAACTCCCACCAGACTATTTCTGTAAATTTCAGAGCATGCAGTTGATGTGCAGTCTCACTTCTTTCTTCATGACATCTTTGTGACACCAGAGAATGTAAATATACATGTAAGAAGCATTAAAATGCATCATGACCGCTGTCTGTCACCAGATTTTGATTTCTGGATGTGGATCCTGATGACACAGAATGACAATCACCATAACAATCCAATCAATGAGTTTACTGTCAGTCTGTAAAACTCACGTCCATGCTTCCAAACCTTGCATAACCAACTGCATTTTCATTGGGTAAAACTCAATACACTCACAGTGAAGCTGGCAGCAACCACACTTGTCAAAGATGGAGTCTGCGTAGCAAGTAAAAAACCCTGCTTCACTCCACCTACGTGGCATGTTGTACCCATGCCCCATGTATTTTGGGCGTTACATTGCAGAACTTTCTACAGTTCGGCTCTGTAAGTACCAGCTATTTCACTAGTTAAAAATTATAGAAACTGGAAGGGTAAATCTGCACAACTTACACTACAGGGACTCAGAAGTTTTGTTTCATTCATTTTGCAGGACATTGCTGCAATTATTCTAAAAACACATTTCAATGCTCTGTAAGAAATATAAACAATCATCACATAGCAGCAGAGAAACGGATCTTCTGTGTTCAATGTGAAGAGCCTTGAACAGAGCAGAAACAAAAAGCACTGATGAGTACAACATGTTAAATAGTACTTTCTGTAACAGAATGTAGTGAATGAATGTCTACATACTGAATAATGTGTTTGTGCCAGCCTTTTCATAAGTTTGACAGAGACTTACGCCATCACACCCTGAGGGCGGGAAAGCACAGGGTCAAGGTGGCAGCTGCCAAAATGTCTCATTGCATGACATGAAATGTTCTGATTGAGAAAGAGAGTTGAGGATATTGTTCCTAATGATGTACTGCTGCTGCTGCTGCTGCTTGTGGGGAGGGGATGAGCAGAGATGTGGTGTACTCCAGGGGCCATGATGATCCCGCTCCCTCCACCTCAAAATACAGAACATGCAAGCGCAAGCACAAGTAACCACACCCCAACTGGCACGCATGTCCAAGAGGACCTAACGTCCTCTCCTGTAATATCTGACTTATCCCGTGTCTGTCCCTTTCTTTCTCGACCTCTCCATTCCAACAAACTCTCAGCTCAAGCTGTAGCTTATGTAAGACAGCCAATGTAGATGATTAACCAGGCAACTTTGTTTCACCACATAGTTGTTCCCCGTGCCAGGGCTTAATTTTGTCATGAGGACAATGGGCGAGAGATTACAGAGCACACATGCTCCACCTGGAACCATGTTGGTAGAACAGGACCCAAACACACCTAAACACTGCCCTGTTGCCACAGTCACAAAAGCTTTGTGCATGGGGCGTGTTTGGAAACTGAAGAATAAGAATATACTGGTGTGCGTGCCTCCCTCGGCGGAGCATGCAAGTCTTTCAGTACGATGGGTGTGGCAACAGTGATAATCTATTCAGAATGTTCCCGAGTCAGTTGGTTAGTGAATGCAGCCATACTGTCTGTAGTGTAAAACACATTAAAGAGTAAAGCTTCATTCTTTAATGTACTTTTCAATAAGTAATACTTCAACTGCAAACTGACCCTTGTATGTTAATTACTCATTGCCTGTTACATTTAATTGTGAAGAAAACTTTCTCTCGCATGGCTCTACAGATAACGTAGAGTCCAGAAACATTTGCTCAAGCCACGTCCAAGTGTGAGACTGTTTGTACTGATGTGTTTTGCATTGTTACGTTTCAGCAAAAATGCGCGTATTTGGGTAATACTGAGTGTACAACTGGATAAATAAGATATGGATTTTACTGCACGAGTCATGTGAGAGTTTAAAAACTGATATTTTAATATTGTTTTGCTGTTGTTAAATACGGACCCTGTTTTCTTCAATTCACATAAAAAAGATAAGTGTTTTTTAAATTCTCCATTCACCGTGGAGGCATGTGAGACGAATTCAAGGTAAGCAACTGATCTACAAATCGTCATTTTTTGGGTGAAGCATTCCTTTAATTCTGATTTAGGCTTTTTGAAATGGAGTGTTTGGTGGTGCCCATAGTTTCATTTAAACACAGTACTGACATTGAGAACAAAACAGGAAAAATGCTGCTCATATGCCATTGCAGTTATTCTGTTTCAAGTGCATGTAAATAGAACAATTTTCAATGAAAGCTGCAGGAAGGTTGATGAGAGCATTAAAAGAAAAGCAGCTGTGTTTCCAATTTTGTGCAGGCCTTTGAAATCTTTACTGCAGTGAAAATAATGCCGAGGTTCATCCAAACCAACAATAATTTAGTTAGCAATGAAAAGTACATCAATAATGGCAAAAATGGAAAAACAGAAACTTCAATGCAAAAACAGTTACTGCAGTTCACTAAAACCAAGGGCAGTTTCAGTTATGGAGCCCAAGCTTTCTCAGTTATTGACTTTATTAAAAGGTTGTCCTTCACACTTCACCATTGCTTTTCAATTAGTAACTGTTACCCAGGAAATAAAAGACGCTGTAACACAAGTCAAAAGTGCAGTGTGTTGCAAAAGACTTAACCAGTCATGTCTCCACCCCAAAAACCCACGCACTTAGCAGCTACTGCTTGGAAATGAGGCTGAATGAGACACCTACCACTGAGTCACAACAATGGGTTAAATGTAAGTTAATATAACCAGCTGGGCTGACAGTGCAGTCAATACGAGTCATCTGGGTTGGCAGAAAATGCATAGAATCAGATGGGAAAAAATGCTAAAATATACGAAGAGATTCTACTACTTAAATGCCAACCACTCTGTAAGTCTGAAAACACAATGGAATCACATGACATTTTTTCATTTGAGTGCTCCACCTTCTCTTTTCAAATGTCCTTCCTTCTTGGGAGCATTGTTTGCGACAATGACTGGCAGATGACCAACAGATGTGCCAACTGAGACACTTAAACTAGCTGATCGTTATTTCACTAGAGCACGAGTCATATGTGTGACTGTGGCCAAGTGCCACTGATAGTGTGTCACTGATAGCATGTCACTGCAGTGATCTGGCCTTTGCTGTACTGTCTGTTCACTGTGTGATGCTAGGGCTTGAAGCCACAAGGGTGACTCAAGTATGTTTGTTTGCATGTGCATAGCTGCACGCCTGTGTGTTTCTAGAAATGAATGAATGCATGTAGTATGTTCATACTGATGACACAATGCAGGGTGACCTATAAGTCAAGTGCCGTCTGACTTCTAGACCTTGTGGTGACAGTATTATGTGTAACATCTTAAATGTGAAATTTACAAGAGGGTTTCACTGCACAGTAAATACAATAGAGTCTTTTCCCACCTAACGTTATCTGACTTTGGAGATCTGACATAAAAACAACTCTCTCTGCAAACTTTAAGCTGAAAAGGCTAGACTTTGAGCAGAGGAACCAACACGCTGGTTCGGTTATTGTGGCATTTACTGGGGGTGATAATTGTAATTGCATTAATATTGCTTCACTAACAGTGTTGCAGGGTGTTTTTGTCCCACTGCACCGTTAATGAGACTAATCCGGTCATTTCAACCACTGCAGCCCCTTACCCCTATTTGGGACCAATGGGATGTTGGGCCTAAATAACCGTGAAATAAATGCATTTACTGAAATTACAAGTCATTTGGCTCATGACAAAATGGATATTTTTCATGACAATTTGTCTCAGCACAAACTACCCGATACATAGGGATACTATTTTTAACATGCATTTCAAGCAAACACTCTCCCTATTGGTCCATGCTGTATGAGAAGATACACCTTCTATTAGTTCCTTTAGTTTGAAAATGTCCCCCGTTTGAAGGTACAATTTTAATGTCATTTTCTTCTATCAATATAAAATCAACTTTAAATAAAGTAAGGAGTTGCTGAATGAAGCTGTGCAAATATAACATGTAACAGTAACATCCTTCTGAAATTTATTTTCTATGGAGTGCTGACAATAGCAGATTCACTGTTATCTTTACTGCTTGTGTTAACACAAGTGTAATCAGTAAGACCACGTGGGAGCTATACGAGACAAAACATCCCACAAACAATATCCTCCCTACAGTTAACCCTAGAAGATTGGGTATCCAGCAAATTAACTGTTTAAAATCATGTGATAATGAATAATACGGCAACATACATTTATATAAAAATAATGGATGCAGGGCTCTAGGCTTACATTTATGTTATTTATTTAAAATAAAGTATTGATGCACCTCTTTTTCACATTATATGAACAAGACAAAGGGGTAAACTAGTTTAACTGAGAGATTACTAAAGAATTTTGAAACATAGGACGTATTTAGGACCTCATGAGGGGCAGAGAGGCACTGTGCTTCATAAATGCAACCATTTTGAAACGGCATTTAGCTCGCTAATTCTTTTGAGGCTTTAAATGTAGAGTTAGGGGGTTGATAGCAATTTATCCAGTCTGAATCTGAACCAACTGAAATGCACTATTGAATCTATTCTATTCTATTCTATATTCTATATCTATTTATATTTAGCATTCAGTTTTTGAAAATGACTAAAATTATAAATAACTAGGGCTGTGCAATATATCGACACTGTGGTATCTGTGGTACACTGTGTGGACTAGCTATCGTCTGACATTCTGGATATCATAATATCGTTAGTGTTGTCTTTCCCTGGTTTTACAGGCTGCATTACAGTAAAGTGATGTAATTTTCTGAACTTAACCAGCCTTATCTAGCTGTTGTATTATCTGCTTTTACCCACTTATTCATTTTGTCCAAATTACTGATTATCATTAAAAAAATCTTACTGTGTAAATATTTTGTGAAAGCACCAATAGTCAACCCTACAATACTGTTGCCATTTTTATATCCAGGTATTTGGTCAAAAATATTGTGATATTTGATTGTCTTTGCATCACCCAGCCCTATACATAATTAAAACTCATAAGATTCAGGTGAAGCGTGATTGCTGACAAGACATTGAGTGGTAGCCTTATTCACATCCATGAGTCTAGTGAGCATTCCCATGAATCCTGACTGACTCTTTCTGACTCCTTATCTCTATTAACAGATACTGCATATGTATGCAGAGTCTATAGGCAACAGGACATGATTTTGGTATCCACAGTGTTCTGGTTTCCATTTGTGATCCAGCTGTAGTCTGAGAAGTGTTGACCAATCTCATTTAAATGGCAGGTAAACAGCCCATGTGGCGAGGCTAAATGCACTGGCTGAAGCACACTCTTGGAACCCACTTGCTATCATCTGACAAGTTAGCTTTATATTAGCTTTTTCTAAAATGTATCTGCAATTGTAGGTAAATATCTGTTTATAGAGATTAGTCAAAATTAGTGGCACACAAAAGAGGAAGTCTTGGCTCTGTCATCTTCTGGCTACACCAGATCATCCCAAAATACTGGGCCTCGCCCCCAAGGTCTTATCGTTATCAGTCAAATAGGCTTTGGGTTCAAAGACTGCCTTACTCCTGAAGATGGTTACTCTGTTGCATTTGTGCAAAGTGATTAAATGCTCCTCCACTGTACAGTAATGTTACAGTGATACTTCTTTTACAAGTACTTCAAAAAAATCTTTGGCCAATACAGGCCTGTCATCGAGTTTACGTCACTTTGTTTGAACCTGCGACAGTAATGGTCATCACTGGCTAAAAATGAAAAGCTGTTGACAAAATATTTTGTACACTGATCTTTGCTAATAAGAAAAAGTAAAGATAAAAGTTTGTTGGCATCAGAGCTGAGCTGTATTTTTCCAATCTTGGTGTCAGAACTCAACCAAATAATTCTTTCACATTCACATACTCTAATTGTTGCTCGCAGGAAGAAGACTGCACTGTAGAGCCCTGGAATGCACAGCAAATTGAATGTTTGATGTTGTACATCAACAATTTGAGAGTAAAATTTATCTAGTTAAGTTGTTTTCAGATTCTCATACTTTGCGACTATTAGCTATGTACTATTTGTACATTGCATTGGAGAAATGAAAAGGAAGACAGCAAGGGAACACTTGGGCAGAAAAAGTCAGATTTTTCATTACTGTGGGGCTTTTTCAAGTCATTGGTAAGCCAAGGGAAAGCAAAGGCCAAGACTCACAAATGAGCACAGACAGGCAACATATAGGGACACAATTTCACCCTGAAGCCACCAATGTGTTAATAAAAAGCCTATAGAAGGCAGCATGAGGCGTGCAGAAGGACAAGGAATTGAGAGGTAAATGAAAGCTGAATAATATCAGGGTTGAAGTCAGAAAAACAAACAAAGGATTAGGCAGAAGAACATTTGGAGGTGTTACAGGAAAAACATATAGATAGTGTACAACTTGATATAGAGCGAGGGCGGAAAGTAGGCCAGATAGAAGTAATTCCGTGGAGGCGTGAAGTGTGGGGGGACGGAGGAAGAGGAGAAGGAGGAGGAGGGGGGATGTTCTCCTGAGACTGTAATGCTGGAAACCTCTGATGCTCAGCTGGGGGTACAAGCAGGTGGGTGGGAATCTTCATTTGGAGACGCAGTGTGGGTGGTTATGGGGGGAGGGTAGGGGTGGGGTGATTGTGGATTGCAGAGTCGCCAAGGGAGACAAGAGGCGGGCATGACCTTTGGTATCGGGGAGTCATATCAGGGTCACTGGAGCATTAGGGAAGTGAGTTTGAGCTCTGTACTCTCTAACCTCCTTCTCCTAAGGGTGTGATTTCTCTTTAATTCACCCGCTCCACAGAGGATGCTGGGGTGCTCTCCTTTATCTCCCTAAATAATCTTTTGCCATTTACTTCCACACTTCAAAAGGAGGTGACAGAAGCATCTGCTGTTACAGGTCTTCTGAAAGGCTCACGATATTTCATCACTTCCTCATATAGAAAATGGGTGCTTTATTTATATATACTCGAGGCAATGTAAAGAACATCAGTGAAAGGGGGGTGGGCTTTTTTTCAACATGAAGGCAGGAATGGAATCCCTTCTTATGTATACTTAGGTCATAGTAATTTACTAGATATACTATGCAAGATTTTCCTACCATTTATTTTCCTAAAAACACAATGTATGGACTCATATAAAAGTAAGCCTTCTCAATCATCCACTACAGTATAAGTGTATGGCGGTGTAATCATCTGTGAAAACCTTGTTCTCTGTCTGTATTTTCATATTATTTTGCTATGTTCGGGACGTTCCCGGGCACAGAACCCAGGTGAGGTCAGGATTGTTTAAAAAGGTAATGACCATGTGCCAGAAGGCACATCCAAGAGGGAGCTACGAAAACTATAGATCACGCACCAAAAAACTGCAAATACAGTGAAAGCCAGTAAATCTGCGTTGGCTTTTACTTTCACGTTCAGGCACTCTCCCTATAGTCAGCCGCTCCATTGACTCAGTAAGCTTTGGCGCTGCATTTCAAAGCATGATCCATTTAGAGGTGGTAAAATTTTAATGATTTGTGTTGTAAATGTCTTGCCAGACAGCTGGCTAGCTGTGTTAACATGCTAAAGCACTGTGCCTCTGTGCACCACCGGAGTCGAGTGGGAGCTAGCTAGCGGCATGGCTCATTTAGTGATTACCGCTGGTAATGCTATCCCGAACCATGGTAGCAGAATGCTGCTAATGGTGCTAGCTTTAACAACGTTGATAACACAGTTAACAATGCTAAAGGGGTTTTGTGGCTCAAAATTAAGCCACTTACTCTCCAGGGCAGACTGGAAGTTGGGCATTGTTTTCCTGCTGCAATGCCATCCTGCAACCATGGGGGCAGCATTAACATGGGTAACCACCGAATGAGTGGTGCTGCAAGCTAGCTCCCACCTGAGCCAGCTGGTGTGCAGTCCAGGGTGGTCAAGACTACCTGTGAAGTGCTAGTGCTACAACTTAACTGAAGTGTGGCAAAATGAACCTTCAGACCTACATGAGTAACCTGTCAAAAATGTTCTCGGTGGATAACTGATTAAGGGTTATCCATTGACATCCCCAACAGCAGATAAAAAACTGTATTGTCTAAATTAAAGAGCAACACCTACTGCAAATACTCAAAAATGAAAAATGAAGCCAATGCAAAAGTGCCAAAAAAATGCAGTTCCCTTAACGGCCACTTGAGGCTGGCTCCAGAACAGGGTCAATCCCCATAGACACCAATGTTACAATGCTGAACTTTACAGCAGAAATAAACACTTTTACAGTCTGGTGCAAAAACATTTTGGTCTCTATAGCTGATTTCCCTTTGTATGACAATTGTACAGGGGGTGAATTTTAAATAACTCACCTGTTA
This sequence comes from Chaetodon striatus, assembly GCA_029783705.1. Taxonomy (NCBI): domain Eukaryota; kingdom Metazoa; phylum Chordata; class Actinopteri; order Chaetodontiformes; family Chaetodontidae; genus Chaetodon; species Chaetodon striatus. The sequence continues at coordinate 23,653,001 of JAPZEB010000007.1, forward strand.
ACATTTTATTAAGGCTTAAAGTTACACATAATTAAGGGGCAGGGCCTCTTGAGTGACAGGCTGTTTGTGAGGTGTCGCTACAGTCTATGTGTCAGCTCCACCCTCTCATCAATATGGTCACTTCTGGTTCCAAAAATCCAAGACAGTGACGGCTGAAATGGTGAACTCCAGGCTTCAAAATGTGTTTTCACAAACCAATCGTGATGTTACCATAGCTATGTCCATTATTTTACACAGTCTATGCATATACTGCATGATATCAGCATATGCACATAAGACACTGAGACAAAACAATACAAAAAAGCAACAAAATGAACAAAACAACAACAAACTAATTACCAAAAGATTATCAAATAAAAGTGTCATCACCACTGAGGTGACACATGCTGAGTAAATATGCTCCCTGATTGCATGTTTGCCATGACATCATGACGCAAGAGATGACTCATTTACAGTGAGGAATATGTTGTTTATCATGTGCAAACAATTATCAATTCACCAGCGTCACAGGCGTTCTGTGACATTAGTCACTGCATATGGTCCAACACCTAGTTATAATATGATGAGGCAAGACTTAATAGGCCAAATGTGTGTCATCATCAATGGTATGAGTGCACTGAGGTGTCACTGATAAATTGTCACCTCTGATGAGATTACTATCTTATTATGGCCAAGCTGTAAAAAAGAAAATTGAAATGGGAAATGGAAAAAAAAACAAACGCAGAGGTGAGAAGATAGGAACTGTCATCAAGTAAAGAGAAAGTGAAAGAAATAAAAAGGTCAAAGAGCTCACGTTTTCTGTTGTTGCAAACCACCTCATCATGCGGCGAGGGTCTGGTGCCACTAGTCATGTGTCACAACACGGAATGATGGAGAATGCCTGACTCCTCCACCTCGGGGCACGACCTTTCTGACAACCCGTCTGTCAATGCAGCACCAGGGTTGTTGCCGCAAGTGATGGGTCAGTGGATGGAAGTGCACTCATGGAGGTGAGGACGTACGACAGACAAAACAATTGCCTGCCGTATCCAAACAAATAACCAAAACCTCTGACCTTTTTCATTTCATTTGATTTATACTTGTGGCTTTATTACATATTCTGAGTGCAAAGAGTG
>JAPZEB010000007.1:23662898-23674605 GCA_029783705.1 Chaetodon striatus
CCCCCCCCCCCCCCCCCCATCTCTAGTTGTTGGTAGTTGCTGCTCTGAGAAAAACATAAAGTGATTGGTTGTCTTTGTGACAGTGCTGCCAACAGTAATACCACTTGTAAATGCCAGGGGGAAAGTTGTCTTTTTCCATTTTATTATTTAATCTTTATGTAAAGATGTATCAAGAAATAGACTCTCTAAGCAAAATCTTTGTCGCTGCCCTGATTCTTTAGAGCTCTTTAAAAAAGCAAAGCTTTCCCCAGCAAATCCAAATGTATAACCACTTGCTATAAACGGTCGATTCCCTGAGGTCAGTGCCTCTGGCTGAATTGAATTGCAAGGAACTCCCCATAGTCTGAAATGTTTATTTCCTCCAGCAATATTACCATTTATTATTATTATTGAACTTGGGGTTAAGCCAGTAATGGACTGCTGTTATTACTATAACACTTGTAGCACATGAAAACATCTTTAATCCCCTGTGACCTCAGTGTCACATGACCCGCATGACATGTGTAAGACAGCAGCCGCCTCAGCCCTCACACCAGTGTGGCCAGCTTTGTTGTGGTCATCGTTGACAAATCAAAGTTCTCTGTTAAGTCTGCGGCTTGCGAGGGCATGGGCTCGATTGAGGTCTCTCTCTCATAGGATTAAGACTGCAGAGCAACCTCACTACTTTTCAAAATGGATGGCGTGCTAATCTGAGAGCTCCCTCTGTGATCTTGTGACCACGGTTTTGGGGTCAAGGTAGCGGGCCTCTGAGTTGCTCCTGTTAAAAATAAGTTTAACCCCTCAATCTCTTGTGTAAATCAATCAGATGGAAATCATTGCCTGGTTGTGTACAGAGCACCTGGCTCTTCAGGAGTGCTGGAACTATATCCATATATCATTAAATTAATCTGTATCTACTGAATGTCGCCACAAATAATGCACTGATTTTGACATATTCACGGAAATACAATGTGGCGATGACCTCTTGGATAAGTAAATCTAATATACTGTCTAAACACAACTTTGAACCACTACACTATTTATTTTATATCTTTCTCTGAAACCATGACATTACAGAGAGAGGACATTCCCAGAACAAACACTATAGTGTGTACTGCAAGTAACACAAAACAGACAAATCATAAATAGTTTGGCTGGTTGATGCACAGCTTTGTACACTTCTTAAAAAAATATTTTCTCAAGCTCTTATTTAATGAAACATTGTTTGGTTGTGGACGCGCATGTAATTTTTGGCAACTTGAAGCAAGGTATCAAATATCTTTTCATGGTCTTTACAATAAAGCAATTTGAAAGGTTGATAATGTGTCTTATGGTGGCATGTTTTGAGTGGAACCCTGTTCCAGCTGGAACTATGTGGAATAATACATCAGTGTGTAAAACAAAACAAAATAAAAAAAAAACAAAAAAAAAACATTTCATTAAAGATACACTTGGTCATTTTTATAAAAATAACTTTTTTTATTTGCTGAAACTGTCACAATAATCACACAGTCATACATGAGACGTGTTCCTCCTCCCACTGCTTGAGCTTCTAATGGCATTTGCTAGAATTGTTCGTGGCTCACGGAAAACAACCAATCAGAGCTTAGAAGTCTTTAACGTAGCTGTCAATCATGTCAATCACTGCTTGTGAACTGCAGGTCAAACTGTCAATAGGCAGCACTGGTTAAATATGAATCAAGATTCTATTACTGCATTGCCTTTTCCTTGCCTCAAGTGTTTTCAGAAACATAGTATAGTGTACTGTTTAGCTGTAACATGAGAAAGTTGGTCCAGCCAGTGTGTGAGGCTGAGTTTTCGGCTTGACGGTTTCAACATGGCAGCTGGACCATTAACTTCTGAAAACATCTGAGGCGAGAAATATGGAATGCAGTAACAGAATGATGAGTCTGTGGTCCTGGCCAGACCAACTTTCTCATTTTATAGCTAAACAGTACACTAAGATACATTTCTGAGATGCAGTAACAGAACCTTGACTCGTACTTAATTAGTGCTGCCTAGTTTTACAGTTTGACTGCAGGTCACGAGCAGTTGACCCTATTAAAATGAATCAACTACAGCTTTAATGATACCCTAAAATTTTGTACTTCTAAAAATTATTATTATTATTTTTTTTACTCTATATCTACTTTTTTTTTTTTTTTTTTTAATTTTGTATCATAGTGCTAAATTGTTTTAATCTTGATATACCTGCGTAAAACACTTTAAAGGATTACTCTACACTTAAAGTTACTATAGATGTATAGTTGTATAGTAAAGTTGCACTCATTGGTTCCTCTCGGCTGTTTCAAAACACTGTTTGATTTTGTCCACAATCTTCGATATGCTAATGTCACAGTGTGTCTTAGCTAGTCTTTGTATTGTGTAGTTGCCATTTTTGTGTTTTTTATGGTTCATTTCTAGTATATACATACTTTTCTTGTAGTATTCTTATTTTGTATTTTATACTGCTTGTTTTAGAGCTTTACATTGTTATACTTTATTTTTGTTCCATGTTGTTTCTCTGTAACTTATGTTGCTACCTGTCTTGGCCAGAACACCCTTGAAAAAGATTTTTCTGGCTAAATAGAAGTTAAATAAAATAAATGCCTACATAAAAAATAGTTATTCTCCCTGTGTCAGCGTGGGTTGTCTCGGGGTACTCCGGCTTTCTCCCACAGTCCAAAGACATGCAGGTTGGGGATAGGTTAATTGGTGACTCTAAATTGTCCGTAGGTGTAAATGTGAGTGTGAATGGTTGTCTGTCTCTATGTGTCAGCCTTGCGATAGTCTGACGACCTGTCCAGGGTGTACCCTGCCTCTCGCCCAATGTCAGCTGGGATAGGCTCCAGCCCCCCCGCCACCCTCAAGAGGATAAGCAGTTATGATAATGGATGTATGGATATATACTGTTAGATTTTGTCAGCTTCAACTGTAGTTGACTCAGCCTTAAAATTCCACATTTCTCGATTGCAAACATGAAAATGATTGCAGACTGTAAGCTTCGACAACATGAGAGAATAGAAAAGAGATTTTCTGCACCATCTCTTCGGTTAAAACTTAAATAAAGAGCATATTTAGCACATCACCTGTGATCAATAACTCATTTTAAAAGGAAGAAATTTCAACTTGTGAAAGCCGAAAAAGCACCTGCATCTAATAACTCTACTAAAGGCTCTTTTTTGTGCATTCGTTTTTCCCCCCATGTTCCCCTAATTTGAGATGACTACTTCCCCTGCACTGTGGTTCATGTCACTGCTCAACGCCACAGTTGGCCTGCAGCGGGTGTAGACAGACATGTGCTACCTCCATAACACATGGTGTTGCCAGCCGCTTCCTTTCTCCTGCCAGCAAGGCACTTCACCGGGAGGGTGTAACACACTGGAGTCTCACTCTGTCCCCCCCCCGAATCTTAACCTTGAAAATACCCAAGTTAATCAGCAGGAGTCACTAGTGTGGTGATCCCTTGGTGGGTGTCCGACCTGCGAACACGCACGACCAGGCAAAAAGGTAGAGGGAGTCGAGCCCCCTCCTCGACTAGTGGGGGAGAATTCAACCTGTAGGCCACCTGTGCAACCCTCAGTGATGGCTCGGCTCCATTTAGGTGTGCCAGCGAGCCAGCTTGAACATTACCAGGGCAAACATCGACTGTAAGTGGAAAGCAGCCATTATGAAAGAAAATATGTCTGTTTGGAGAAGAGCTGTAGTCTTGTACAGTTAAGCATAAATGGGTTTAAACACACTAATTCCCAAATAGCCTTAAAGGTAATGCTCCCAGCAGTGTGTCGCTGTCATGCTGTGTTCATACAAGAATTCTCTTCTTTCTCTCACATGCAGACAAACAGATGTGGGACTGGGTAGCTGAATATACACAGAGTGTCAGTGGAGGTCTGGGTAGATGCATCATCCATTGTCATATTGCCATAATTTATGAGTGACAGCAGAGATATGATAAGAGATGTGGCAGAGTAAATCGGATTCCCAAAGGTCACTGGCAAGGTCTATGGGAGGGGTTCATTATAGCAGATTTTATCGATGTCCTTCAATCATGTGTGTGTGTGTGTGTGTGTGGATGGGGGGAGGGGCTGAGGACGCAGGACCAAAAATAATTAGAGTAAAAATAATTAGATGTAAGTGCTCTTGTTGAAGCATGCACAGCTTGTACAGACAAACCAAGGATACAAGAATGCCCAACAACCCTCCCTCAGGTCAGTTTTGAAGGAAGTTAAATTAACCTGGGGGAGTGGGATACTGGTTGCTGGGCATTGAAGAGGCTTGGCTTAAAAATGTTCAAATACAAATCTGGCCTGAAAGCAACAGTTTTGGAAAATAGGCTTATCTGCTTTCTGGTAGAGAGTAAGATGAAAAGATTGATGCAACTCTAATATATGTTAAAGACTACTGCAGTAGCTGGTTAGCTTAGCTTAGCATAGCACAAAGACTGGAGACAGCTAGCCTGGCTAATTCATATGTTTTATCATATATGCTTAATCTGTACAAAGCCTTAAATGTAAAATGAGAATTATTCATTTTATAGAGAGTCGTGTGCCAGAATACTGTAACTGTTCAGCATTTCAACCTCTATGGTAAGCTAACCACATGTTGCCAGTAACCGTATATTTGACCATGCAGCAACTTTTGGGGCTAAAAAATGAAGCCAACACGGAAGTGCCAAAAACTGCAGTTCCTCTAATGGCCACTTGAGCCTGGCCCTCGAAGCGAGTCAATCCCCATTGACCCCCATGTTAAAATGTCCAACTTAACAGCCTAAATAAACATGTTTACAGCCTGGTACAAAAATGGCTTTGGTTTCTATAGCGAATTTCTCCATTTATAAAGGGGGTGAATTTTTATATAACCATTCAAATGTTATTAAGGGTTAAAGTTATGCATAATTGGTTAGGTAACATAACCATGGTGTAACCCCAGATTCACAGAGTATGGGCATCGCCATAGGTGCCTATTTCAGTGTGTCTTTAGTTATGAACGTACTGGTCGCCTAAAAAAATCTTGTTTCGAGTTTTGTTGTACCTTTTAAAGAGTCAGATAATTATTTTTTCTGGTAAGAAAATTTTGTTTCAGTGGCTTCATGCCTGTTTTTTTTTTTGTTTTTTTTTGCTGGCACTAATTAGCATTAGCATTATTACCATTGTTAACCATAGCTATAAATGCACTGTCCTAACCAAGCCAGCAGCTTAAGTTAGGGTTAGCTCCATCCTGTCGTCTAAATATGGTCACCTCTGGCTCCAAAAATCCAAGATGGTGAGGTTTTGGAATGGGAGTCATGGTGGCATGATCCATCAATATATATTTCACAAGCAGATATAAGAGTGGCGTCAATCTTTCCAGCCAACTTCCCTCTAGAAGATGAATAAGCAAATTTCCCAAAATGTCAAACCATTCCTTTAACTGTTGTGAAAATGTGTCCCACCAACAAGGATCAGATATACTACTAACTAACCTGGAGCATCACCGTCCAATTAACCATGCTAAATGCAATCTACAGTCTATAAAACTCACAATTAGACTGGGTCGAGCATCTGGGAAATCAGAGACGGTAAACAAAAAGTGTTTTTTACAGAGAGATCAGTAGCAGTGAACCTCCACATGTGCGGTTTATATTATATTCCTACTGATTTTCCTCTACTCACTTAAATAAATGCTCTTTTTGCAGTTAATACAACTCTGTACTTTTTCAGGTTTTGAAAGCACTATTTGGGAATCTTTAAACTCAACAGACATTGTTTTACATCTCACACAATACTACAGAACAAAGTAGATATCAGTTTATTTATAAGACTTGGGTCACCTGAAACATCCTATTGGATCAATGACAGCTTCTTGAGGCCCAACCACACACACACACACACACACACACACACACACACACACACACACACACACACTGCAATCGCTTTGGAGCTGGTGACATGGGCCAGTGCTTGTGGGGGAAACAAAGCTCAAGTGAAGCGAGAGCAGAGGGCTCAGTCACGAATGTGGCGTCCCTCCATGCTGATCAGTGTGGACATTTAGAGGCGAGCCGCCGCTGCACATATATGCGCTCTACAGAGCAAGGATGGATGGACAGACAGCCCAGTGAAATGCAAAAAGGACATCTTTTAATCAAAAGGTCACAGCTGTAATTAGAAAACAAAAAAAAGATTAGCTATTCTCTGCGTCTAGGAAGATCCTGGCGTAGCATGAAGCAAGATAAGAAATGTGTGATAAAATCTTAGTTTTATGCCATAAAAAATCTAGGCATGAATATCTAATCTAATCTGATGCTTCTCTTAAAACCTTCCAAAATGAATGCGTTAAGAAGACCACAAACGAGACATTGTACTGCAGCCACCAATCACGTTATAAGACCTAAAGACCTAGCAATGGGAACAAATATCCTATACAGTGGGAGGTCAAAGGCCAATGCTAAATGAGAGGGTATGAGTAAAAACTTCTAACGGGTGACAACACAGAGGTCAAGGTATGATCAAAGGATGAGACACTAAAACGGTGCCCAAGAGGACCACATGCCCTTTAAAGAGGAAGAAAACTGCCAACATCCATCTGTGTGCATTTCACTATCTTCCCTTCATCTCCGCTCTCAGTGTCCTTCCCACTCTTTCATTTTGACTATGACGGGCTGCCCCCTTTAAAAATAAATAAATAAATAAATAAACTTGCATTCCTCCCCCCTCCCCGAGGCTGGGCAGTGCATGCAGGAAGGTAAACATGTCCACTGTGGTGAGCTCAGACCACGCGGATGCTTCGCTCCAGGTAACAGTTGTCCTCCACAGCTCTGCGCCCACCAGCAACATCTCGGCATTCACTAGCAGTGCAGAGTAGCCTATGTCTGAACAGATTTCCGCTTCAGTGCCAAACCTTCCCTCCTCAAGCAAGGACATCCATGGATTTGATGAGGAGGTTGATTCAAATCAGGGTCAACAGTCTGACCTCTACCTACAATACCTGGCTGATGGCTTGTATTCTGTCTGAAAAGCATCACCTTTTTGATTTTGTGTGTTGACTTTTTTGTCAAGAAAGACTGGCTATTAAATAGGTTAGAACTGACTGTGAGGACTTAATAGGTATTCAGACTGAAAACAGCCCTGCATTATAAAAATTCAATGGGCTGCTAGTGGTGACAAGATGAAATTTGATCGAGGAAGTTCAGTTTTAGTAACAGATCTACAACTCTGACCAGTTATCAGACACCAAAACACTGCAGAGTGCTTTATACTACTATGAGACAGAACATAGTGGCAATCACTTTATCTTTCTTTCCAAATTTATCTCCAAGTAGAAATCAACATTCATTTAATCAACGAAGAACTTGCGCTTTAATATATCTGAAGGGCCAGCACATTGCCTTACCAGATTACCTAACACTGCATTGCAGCAACAACTGAGATAGATTAAACTTTTGTGCTGGACAACCCTGTTTTTTGCCAAACTCTCTGGAGACAACACATTGGTCTCATTAAAATGGATGAAAATGATGCAATTGTCTGTCTGTGTTGGTATTCTTTTGCAAAAAAACAAAGCAAACAAACAAACAGTGAATCTCCTTATCAAAACTTAACTAAAAACTGTCATATTTACTAAGTAAATGCCTTTGAGCAATTTTTTTATTAAGTTTGCAGCCACAATCTGCATGTATTTAGCGCCTGATTTACCAAGGCAGCAGCTCATTGCGCAGTCAGGTGGGAAGGAGAGCTCAGGAAGTGCAGTTGAGCACTGGGATTTTTATGAGATCATTATCTCAGAGAAGAAATCAAAGAATAATTTGTGACCTTAATTACAAAATACTTACTTTGGCTAAAAAAACTAGAATGCTGCAATAAATTTAGGATAATATTCAGTATATATCTGATCACCAGTACAGAACGTAGACTGTTTAAAAGAAGTGGGTGCAGCTAGTGTGATGTCAGTCATTGGTTTGTGAAGTACTGCTTTGAAGCCTTGAGTTTGGCATTTTGGCTGTCGCCATCTTGTTTTTTTGGAATAAGAAGTGACCATATTTGAATAAAAAGGTGGAGCTGTGGAGGAGCGAGGAGTGGACCGGACTGGAAACCCAAGGACACTGCTGTGATAGCAACTTGTCAATCACAAGGTAGCCATGCCCAAAAGCATACCCTGCTTTATCATCTGTTACACCCTACATGGGACCATAATTTACAAAATGAACGTTATTTTGTATCGACGAAGACTAGCGATTAAGACCATAAACTCATTAGGAAAATGTTGCTATGGTAATAAATCACGTGAGTAGGGTAATTTATACAATTCACTAGAAGTCCTTGGATAAAACACATCAGGTGGGATAACTTTCATTTGCGTGTGGAACTTAGCTAAGTAGCTAGGTAGCTAGCTGGTGTTGGTGACGTATGTTGTGTGAGACGAGAGGTTTCACACAAAACTAAATGGTTAATATTGCTAAACATTGTGTGTAATTCATGACAAAATTCAAACAGGATCAAAAACTTTTTTCTCTTTTGCTGTTGACTACCATACATATTTCTTCCAAAATGAGGTCGACTGGGGGACAGTAGAGGGGAAGCTATCACCTCTCTATTGGCTTCATTTTTAGAACCAAAGAAAACTCCTTGGTTCAGAAGCAAAAGCAAGATGAAGTTATACAATAAGACAGATCAAAGACACAAAATGCCCTGCAACAGGTAGAGGGACAGAGACAGAAAGAGCAGCAGGTCCAGCAGTTCAGAGCAGAGCAGAGCAGGTGGAGACAGTGTTGATATGGATATTAATACTGAGGTAAATGCAGCACACTTAAATGACTTCACTAAAGAAGGTCAAGCTCCAAGACCAAAACTCCACATGCGGTATTCATTTACATTACTATAATCACTAGAGCTCATTAATAGTAGCCTGATTTTAGTTTTTAAATAATGGTTATTATACACAAGTCTATATTTAATGTCATGTGTCTTTTTCCCACTACAACATTCCTTGTGGCTTCTGTAAATCCAATTTGTGCTGCGTTTACGCCTGGTTTTCAGAAGCAGAGAATTTTTTCTGCAAAACTGACAGCCGCAAATTGCGTGACCTTAGTAAATGCAGCAGAATACATAATCAACCACTGTTAACACGTCTCGTCTTATTATTTGCACGACCCCTAAATGCACATGCAATAAGGAGATAAACACATCTTGCAGAAACTCGCACAAATGAAAACGTAAACTATGTTTCAGCCTGGTGTGTCTGTTTAATAAATATGGTGAGAGTTTGGGGCAGATTGCGTCAAAACTGTGCCTGAAAAAATGGCGCAAAACTGCAAAAAATCCATGCCCTGCGTGTCAGATATTTTCTAACTTATACTGCTCTGTCCTGGGCTGTGGCTTTTGAGGCCAGAACCTCCAAAGCCGCAAGACCTTCATGTTAATCGACTCAGATGGAGTCATTCTTGGTTGGTTGCAACATTGACCCACAGGCCGAAGATAACTGGTAAGGCAAGGCACGCATTCACACCAAAATTCCATGTGTAATCACTCAAATGGAGCAACCACGTTCAGAAATTATTCTCAATTTAACAACTTTGTGGCTGCAGTGTTTCTTTACAGTGAATATATAGGCTATATCTGTCTGCTCAGTCAGGAAGTACTGTAGGAGTGGATTAATTGCACTTGAACTGCTCTGCCACAGTATGGAATTACTTGCAGTGCAGAAATATGCAATGCACAAAATGAATTGACTTCAGACGGCATTCTCGCTGACAGAACTAATTGCCTGACAACTGTCAAACTGAAAATTCAGGTCATCGGTTTGGCGTACAGTACATTCGTGTTCTTAGAGTCCAGCCTATATGCTGCATAATCCCGTTCCTCAGAAATGCGTAGGAGGACAAGGTGTGGGCTGATGTTCATTACTTTCCTCTCTGCGAGTCGATACTCTTTCTTAGTCTTCAAGTGCTCCCATGGTGATACTATGTATACCCAAGCTGCCAAATACAGCATAATACTGTGAGTGTGTGTATGTGTGTGTGTGTATGTGAAGCAAAGAACATGATATGATTAGGGTGACAGAAATGTACATCCATATCCAAGACTTCGTCTCTAATAAAATCACTAAATATTACAGAGGGTTCTTCTTTGACAACATTGTGTCAATGGCTACACTGCTACCACCACCCACTGGTTAAAGGTGTCAGTGTGTCTGCCTCGTTTTTTTGAAAGCCTCTGCATAGAAACCTCCAGCAAGTGACAGCACGCTTGTTTGAAAAAAAATGTCACCAATAGAGCTCCCCTCGGGGGGTGAATCTAGAAACTTTCCTGCCTCAAGACACACAGGTAAAAAAAAAAAAAAAAAAAAAAAAAAAATCTATCATGACCAGCAATGCAGCTGTGGAATATAACTTTGACATTGGATGAGTCCACTCAAAGCCTGCAGTGAGAGATGAGTCTGGGTGCTCCAGGTCTGAGAAACATGGGGACAGAGGCTGATGTGAGGCTGATGATGGTTGCTGTTTCCCTTATGTTTACCATCATTTCCCTTCACAAACAGAGGCCGGGCTGGAAAAGGCCAGAGAGCCAGGGCCTCCAGCGTGCAGGCAGTCGAAGATGGGGGGAGCGACAGAGAGTGAAAAGAGAACTGGAGATAAGCGAGAGAGTGAGAGAGGGGTAAAGGCAATCACTGATGAGAGAGAGAGACAGAGAGAGAGGGAGAGAGAGAGAGTGAGTGAGAGAGAGAGAGAGAGAGAGAGAGAGTGTGTGTTCAGGCTAAGCTGCCTCCAGACACCACGCGGCTCAGAGCAGATCGAGAGTGACGGCTTGCTGATTAGTCAACTCGCAGCCCCCAAGACCGGAGTCTGCATACACGCACACACACATGCGCACACATACTTGCACAGCAGTTCATTTAAATAAAACCTGCTATTATCATCGCATATGGACACACATACATGTAAACAAAAGAAAAACAAAAGAGCAGAATGTAAACAAAAGAACACTCACAACTAAGTAGGCTCATGTCATGACAAAATCTATTTTGAGACCAATAAGTCTGCAGCGCTGTCTGCAGGTCTGCACTGTGGCTGAGTGTGCAAAATGTGAAGAAGGCGTGTACCTTGATTACAAGTCAAAATGCATATTGGGGTTCTGTAGTTAATTCCCTTAGGCTGCTCTCATTCCCCTTTTGTGCTTATACCTACAATAATGTACTATAATTCACACATAACCCATGTAATCATGAGCTAGAGAGGCTGTGGTCATGTGACTAATGTGCTGCAGACTGTTCTTCCTCATATATGAGGGGAAAGGAAGGAGGCATAACCTGTATAAAATAATGGATATAGCCACCACATCACCCACTGGTTTGTGGACTCCTGTTTTGAGGCCTTAAGTTTGGCATTTTGGCTGGCGCCATCTTGGATTTTTTGGAGCCAAAAGACCTGACCTGAAGACTAGCTGCTAGCATGGTGTATTTACAGCTACAATTAATTGTAAGAACACAAATGCTCATTTTCGCTAACAAAAAAAACAGGCTTAAAACCGTTAAGACAAAATGTACTTACATGAAAAACTAAATATCTGAGTCTCTAGAGGGAGTACAACCAAACTCTGATCAAGATTTTTTAGGTGACCAAATTAGCTATAGATACCGAAACTTTTTTGGACTAAGCTCTAAATGTGTTTATTTCTGCTGTAAAGTTGGGAATTTTAACAAGAAGGTCTATGGAGATTGACTCTGTTTTGGAGCCAGCCTCGAGTTGTCATTC
>JAPZEB010000007.1:23674705-23691692 GCA_029783705.1 Chaetodon striatus
GGTCTATGGAGATTGACTCTGTTTTGGAGCCAGCCTCGAGTTGTCATTCAAGGAACTGCAGTTTTTGGCATTTCCATCTTAGCTTCATTTGTCAGCCCCAGAGATTGCTGCTTGAGAGGAAGTCAGGTGCCATAGGGTAAAGAGCGACAAAGTTCATGGCACGAGGTGATCAGGGTGGTGGATGGGTCAAAAAAACACAGGACTCTGACCCAGGAGACTGGGGTTCATGTATATGAAAACCAAAAGCCAATGATGTTATTGTACATACGTAACGTAATGCTGTCACATCTCGTTACGTTAGGTGCGTAAGGTGACGACACCCAACCATGATTCTTTTCCTAAATCTAACCTAACCAGTATGGGCGCTAATTTGTAAGATACCATATGAACCATTGCATAAAGATAAGGTGATTACCTTAAGGAGATAGACAGGGATGTTGCTGAAGTCCACAGGGAGTTTGAGAAGGAAACGAGCTGAAAACTCTCCTGTCTGCGGAACAAGAAACACAGGTAAAGGACTTAACCAAGTGTACTACATACAGTAACAAAAGTGATGAGTTCTGGTATTTAAAAAAAGATGCATTTAACATATATCCTGGCCAACTCAATACCCAATTTTGGTAGCAGTTACAAACAAAACATTTTGTGCAAGGTTAGTTTAGGAATTAGGAATATGCTTCAGGCATTTTTTTAATTTAAGAAAATATGCCAAAGTGCTCAGTGAAATGTGCTAAAAAAGAACTATGCTTTAATGAATTATAGCCAAAAGTTAGAAAAGTTACATCTACTTACATACTAAACACTTTTTGATACTTGGTGCAACTTCGTTACTGACCAATAAGGTGCAGAGGCATTCTCAAAATGAAAGGAAGAAATATAAACTTGACAGGGAGCTTGTATAAAATAGAATCCGGCTGATACCACTGCACAGTAAATTTATATTTTACAGTGGATACTTGTAGTTAGTTATTTAACTAAGGAGGTAAAACCTTTTGCTCATGATGCATTTGGCTGAACTTTCAGTGCCTTTTGTATCATGCAAGGAGTGCTTCATTCTGCGTAGCTTTCTCTCTCTCAAACAAGCCTAATTAAGCCAAAAGGTCTCCTATGTGGGAGATAATATCTCATACAGTGCCTGCAAAACATTTTTTCATCAGGTTCATGGTTCATTAGCAAAATTTAGTGTCAACATATTTGTGTTCAAACACACATTATCCAATATAATACAAACTCTGTATTTTTAAGCGTTTTATATTTAGAATGATTTCAAGGTCTGCTTCCTTTAATAATATGCCAAAGTATGTAGTATAATATACCAAACCCAAAAACTGACTCAAACTGTACAAGATAGTTTTGGTGCAAAATTGGATGATGTGCTGTTCATAAGTTATTGTTATTGTGTCCTCAAGAATGACAAACACACACACACACACACACACACACACACACACACACAGATAACGACATGATGGCACAATGATCTTGAAATCATGTGTCATGGGGCAGCATATTGTGACTGGTCAAAATAAACGTTCCAGATCAAAAACACACGATTGTGATTCACACTAGTTGTTTAGTCAGGAAATTTCCCACATACCATATTGAGTGAAATTCTCTAGAAAAACTGGACTCTGTAAATACTATCTTTTAAAAGAATTGCATAGGAATATAAAGAAAAGTCAAACTTTACTCTCATCAATCACAATGTTTTTGAGTTCTCAACTCAGGTCTAGCCAAGATATAGGTGTAACATTTGAACATTGTTTCTGGGGTAAAACTGTCCTTTAGGTATTCTGTAATACACATGAGCCATGGCTTTTTAATATTTAAGACAAAAAACATAAAGTCATTAAACAGTTACCTACCCAGCTGTTCTTGCGTCCGGCATAAATCTCCATATTGCGGCCATAGTTGGGATCCTCCAACAGACTGTCATACTCAAAGAGCAGCCTGGAGCTTTCGCGCAGACGCTGGCATTGGTAGTGGTGGTACTGCTGGATAAGCTCCTTCACCAGCTGGAGCAAACATTCTGGGTCTCCAGCATCCCACTGGACCAAGTGCTGAGGTAGACAACAGAGAGGAGGCATAAGGAAAGGCATGAGACGTGCCACTGATCTTTTTTTAAACATGTTAACATGTTAGAAAATAAAATCAATATACCATCATTATAATAATCAGAAGCAAATGAACCGAGAGGATTAGCAGCCTTATTTGGCATCCTCTCCTTTTTGTGTTGTGGCAGATCCTCTAAACTGAATTTAGGCACATGAAGAGATTTCAATATGGCATCAAACAACAAACAGGGTGCTGTGCTTTGAGCACAAACTGAGATTAAGATTGCAAGATTTTATTGTCGTCTAATGGCAACATCCTGATATAACACACCAGTCAAAGGGAACATTTGTCGAACAATGTTGTGTGAGACTACCAATTGTCTTGAACATGGAATCCATGTTTCCAGTATTAAAGACAGGTACAACCCATTCAAACATGAAGTCTGAGTTCACTGGCGTACATGTGGTTGGATCTGAAGAGGTGATCAATTTAAATGTATTTCTCTGTTTATCAGACCACATATGAGAAAATATTTAGCGAACTAGCCACCCCACTGTCCCTCCACCTTGCTCTCCGCCTCTGTGGACTGCTTCATCAGAGACGGACCTTTGGTTGGTGGCTGCAGCAGCTCAAACGCAGCCAGCGCAAACCCCCACAGTGACTTGTGTCAAAGCGGGCCCGTGGCCAGCTGCAGCACTGGGTCTAACGGCAGCAACATAAAGTTTGCCGATCTGACGGAGAGTTGGAGTTGTCCAGTCCAGCTGAGCTTTGCACTGGCTGGATTTAGGTTGCTACAGCTGCAGACTGGGTGTCTGTCTCTGGAGCTGCTGCCCACTCTCCTCCTGGGAGACGATCTGTGGTGGCGTGAACTGAGGCGGAGGACACACTGTTATTCAAGGCTCTTGCCAACGCTACATAAACATGAATCTGAAGCCACAGCTATGGCTCCGGTTAGCAGAAGCCTACACTATTAGCAACATTTTCCCTCCATCTTTGAAACACTTTGCCAATATTGACAAATTTTGTTTCCTTAATTGTAGACTCTTTTTAGACTCTCTTTTTGATATGTCCATCAAACTTTTTTGGGTTGCTTTGAAGTGTAGGCAGTTTTTGTCTCTGCAGGATTCTCCACCATTGAATCAGGCTTTCACCAAAAAGACGTGCATGCACATCTGCACATGTAGAACAGCCAGAGAGAACGCTCTTTCTCTGAAATGACCTGTGATTGGTCAAAGTCTCCTGTCATAGGCAAGATTTTCTAAAGAACCAAGAGGAGGTGCAGAAGTCTAGTGTTCTCTCAGACCATATAAATTACAATATGTTCAAAGTTTATTCTATCCAAAATAAAACTGCCTACCCCAGCTTTAAGATTCCGACTGACACTTGAGACAACACTGGGAACGATAAGGAATTATTAAATAGTGATAGTATAGTGAGAGAAACATGTGCTATGGTGGCAGCAGGGATAGCTGGGAAGATCATGGTAAAGGAAGTGGGATTGTGCCTGGGAGAAAACTAACGTCACAGTAATAACCTAATCCTGACAACTGGTATTTCCCATTACCAGATCAGAAGGAAAGGGTTGTGCTAAAGGATGTCCTGTTTCCACAGAGATTTAGACTGATATGGAAAAGTACCGAGCCTGACCTCTTCATCTACAACTTTTCTGACCTCTGTCGGCATACTGATTGATAGCTATAGATATCTGATGAGGGTGCACTTTGTGACATGGGGATGGATACATAGTATGTCACACTTTTATCATACAATTTTATTATGTTGCAAAATTTAGCAAAACTCAAGATATTTGAGCTTGATACTCAGTGTACATTGCTTGTCTAAATGGTCCCTGGTGCACTGCACACAGACTTTCCCTCCTACAATCTCAGTTTCAGCAATCATCAACAGCACTTGACCGACTGACTGAGGCCAGAAACCAATATGCAAATATACAGGACAAATCTAAAATCATATGCAACCACCTGTCACATATGAGAGACCAAACATGACTCTCTACCAGGCTAATTCAACCAAACAGAAGTTTTTCCTCTCTTAAGGGGAACCTATCCATTGCTGCGTGAGGAATAAAATGCTCATAATTAATATGAGCATCGCTGTGCAAAAATAAATTACAGGAAACATGTCAGGTCTAATAAAGACAAATGAATGGCTGAGCTTTTGGGAATGATTGCTTTGAAAGCTTTATAATGGCGAAGTACAGCAAGCTAATCATGAACAAAAAAAAAAAGTAACTGGCTTTAGGAGTTTCTGTTTGGATTTTAAAATGAGTGTGCTAATTTAAAGAAATTTATGCTGCCATGAAAATGGCACCTTGTGGAGCTAGCACTTTTCAATAACAGTTTTCACATGGTCATTACATTTTCACATTGACGTGATTTAATGTAAGCCGTTTCAGAGAAAGGTACGATTGAATGTGCTTGTTTTTCCCCCCTAGAAGACAGAGATGATGGCAACAATTTTTGAGATACAAAGAGTTGTAACAACAGTAGTTTTGGGGCATGATGTAGGTCTCTGCAGCCGTTGAGTCCTGAAAAGTGAAAGTGATTCATTCCCCAACTCATTCTGAAAGTGAAATGCTGCTTGCAGACTCATACTGTGCAACCTGATGACATAACTACAAAGCCAAAGTAAATATGTAACTACACTTCATCATCGTTTCTCTTTGCTGTAGAACTCAAGCCAATTAAATACAAGCCAACCTAAATGATGAGGAAATCGGTTGAAAGGGCCATTTTGGTGTGTGGGAGGGAGGATTAATATGTGCTGGAAATACTGTAAAGATTAATACCCATTATATGAAGGTAATGAACCCATCGGCTATTAGTCTGGCAACGGTTTAGCCTTCGAGAGCAACATCCAATATTTCAGGGGTTCCGGTGTAGCCAGCAGATATCCGGGCAAAGACTTCCTCTTGCGTGGGCGGGTCATTGTTTACTAATCTCTATAAACAGATATCTGCATATGAATGCAGATATCTGTTTTAAAAAAGCTAATAGAAAACTGCTGTTAGACGACAACCGATGGCTTCGGAGATTGCATTTCGGCCAACGCATTCCACCTCTTCTGCTCACCACATGGATCCCGCTCAAACATGATGGGTCAAGACACTTCCGATACCAAAATCTTGTTCCGCTGCCTACAGATTTTGAATTCATATGGAGATATCTGTTTGTAGAGATTATAAGCAGGATGTCTTTGACTTGCATTAGCTTGTCTCCCTCACTGTCTGTCTTTTTGTTCGGCTGTCTGCCTGTCTGTCTGGCAGCCCGTATCAGCCCCATGGAGAAAGCTTCTATTGTTTATGAAGGGGGGGGTGCAGGGGGCAAGGACATACCAGGCTAAACAGAGACAGTGACCTCATCGTCCTGATCCACCAGTGGTTACCAGCAATGCCGGGATTCCCGAAACGAGGGGGCGATGCAAACAAGGATGGGCATTGTCCAAAAGAGGCAGTCAGCGCTCCAGGGCAGGAGCGAGCTGAAACTGAGGAGAGACTGAGGAAGTGCTGTGTCAGGATTGTGACACAGAATATCAGTGAAACTCCACTGAGGAGGAGGAGAGGCAGGGAGGAGAGATCAGAAGTGGAAGGGGGGGGTAACAAAAAAAAAAAAAAAAAAAAAAAAAAAACGCTGTAGAGCTCAGGCATGTAGGCCAAGGCCAATGAAAACTGGCTTCAGTTTTCGTTTCACTGGCAGGTACTAATGGCACTGTAAACAAAACTGAACTTTATGATAAAGTACGTGAGGAGAGCTGTGGTACAAGTTTATTACTGTTTAAATGATGCAGCTGTAAAGCACATATGTGAGGCAGAGATTTGTTTACCCAACTGAAAACTGTTGTGGAGAAAAAGCACAGGAACAAAAAATGTTCCCGTATGTTCGAACAGGAGTGCAGCAGAAACACTCCCTCAGTAATTACAGTTAAGGCTTCCTCATGCTCAGTAGTTAACCTCAACTGCTCCAGCGGAGCTGCTCACTGGCCAATGACAGAGGAGCTGAGCTTGCACTGGGCGACTCCCAGGTGAAGTAGAGCGAAAGAGGGTGAAACAGGGTGAAGCAGGGTGTTGCTAAAAGAGACCTAAGTTGACCTCTCCTGGTATAGACAAAGTCTATTGTATGTGTACTGAAATTAGGGTTCCCACACCTTTCATGGACTAAACCTCAAAACTTTTCATCCAACTATTAAAGGACTTATAATAAAAACTTCCATGACAATTCACAACGTATAACATGAACAGAACTGTATAGAGACACAGGGCAGCAGAGCTCACAGTTTGGGAGAGTGACAGCCGACAGTTAGTTAATTTGTTTGGGAAAAAGAATGCTCTGTACCTTCAAAATACCATGCCCTACTTTCAGAACAGTTAAAATGAAATCAAAGTGAGCACTGGTTCTCTGAACTCCCTGGACTGAACTGAACTGAAATCCCTGGGCTGCACATGTCAATTGCTCAATCTAAAAAATGCAATGCATTTTAAAAGTATTACTAGGGCGCAGGTATGGAAGCACTGGGGATTATTGCCCCACATGTTCAATGTCACTTTTTCAAACTCTATTCAAACATTATTCAAGCTACTTGGCATACACGGAGGGAGAGACAGAATGCGGGGAGAAAACGAAGAAACTTACTTGATAGTAAATAAACCCATAGCTATGCAGAGCAGAGCTACATTACACCAACAGGTATAGAACATGGATTTGCCGTATGTTACATTACATGAAAAGTTATTAACAAAGAATAACTCTGACAATTAATTTATTACAAGCAAAGCGTTTCCAAAACATTTAAGGATTTTACTAATTCCATGACTTTTCTAAACCTGGAAAACAACACTGGGGAATTTTAGGACTTTTTGAGGTTCTCCATGACCGTGGGAACCCTATAGGGATATGACCTGTTAACAGTTAATCGGTTAGCCACAGGGGATATTTTGGACTGGTTATAAATATTGGTTATTTTGGCAATTACCACATTGTGCCCACCCTCTGCCCCCTGAATGAGCAGTGCCGCGAGCTAGCTCTCACCTGATCCCACCTGTGTGTGCAGTGCAGAGTATCCAAGGCTAACATTAACTAACCAGTGGAGAGTGGCCTTTGGGAACGATGTTTCTGCAAGTTAATGCAGCTAGCCGGCTGTCTGACACTAAAATTTCACCACCTTTGGATAGTACTTTGGGTGCTAAAGCTCAAAGAGTCAATGGCGGGTGGAAAGGCGTCATGCATGTCCCGTCATTTGGGGTTTTTGTTTTTTAAAAATGAACCAGTTAGTTGCTGGTCAATGGGTGTCGGGCTATCTAAAGCAAAGCTGTCAAGACATTTAGTTAAAAACAAAAAAAAGTCAGCCTCTTGGTGGCATTAGAGGAAAAGTCAGAATCAGTAGGGTTCAACATCTGGTAATTATGAATGATTACAATTTAATGGCATTCCATCCTATCGTTGTTGAGATACTTCAGCCTGGACCAAAGCTGTGCGCTGGCCACGGACAGACAGACCCTGATGAACATTACCATCCCTGTTGTTGCTATGGCCAATGACAGAACACTGCACTGGTTCGTTTTGTACTGAATGTTCCGACTTTGAGTTAACGAGGTAGCACTTGAATGCTGCAACAAAGCATTGGTCGAACATAGAGGGAGAGAGAGTGAAAAGCAGTGAGCCAAAAAGAAATGTCCATGTGTTGCAATGTGTGTGTGTTTGTGTGTAGACATGTGAGTCTGTACAGACTCTTCACTGAATTGATTTTATACGCTCTGCTGAAGGCTGTGTGTGCCAAAACAAATCTATGTGTTTTTTTTTCATGAATAGGATAAGCCCTGCAGAAAATGTACAGATTTGATACATAAAAAACAAAGGATGCAATAGTCCCAAATCTAGGCTATTTGAGAGCTGAGATTTAACATTTGATGAAATGAACTGAAAAAAAAATCCATCTACATGCCCCCTAGATCAAGCTGTATGGAAGAAACATCTTTCTCAGGGCTTTATCCACAGGGGGTGGATATCACAGTACTCAACAATACTCCTTGGTTCAATCTGGACCTTATAATCCAATTATTTTGACACAACACACTGGTTAAACCTGTGTCAAATGATTAAGCCTAAACTTGGCTTATGATAAAACCTGCCACCTCTAATACATAAATCACTGACACTTTCCTTTTTTGAAAAGAGCAAATACCTCTAAGAGAAGCAATGCATAATCGTATTACCTTAAGATATTAGGATTTGATTCAATATCAATGTCAAAAACTGCACATTAAAAATATATTGGATTACCATTACCATTTAGCATTTTGGGTATTCATCTATCAGTGCATCCAAGTCAGTGTTAAAAACACAGTCAAAATAGCACAGTTGGTAGACAAAAATATTTTAGAACACTATGCCTTTTAAAAGAAAATACGTGTTCTTTCTGCTTATTGATTTATTTACTCAAGTTACACCTTTTCTAATTAGACAGCAAGACTGGCACTTCACTGTTTGAGCTTGTAGAAAAAAAAAAAGAGGAAAATAGTTTGTTCTTGTGGGAAAATTAAGTAAAGTAGTTCACAAAAAAGCATACAATGTGTAGTCAAATGACTGCCTAAGTGATACATGGGCAGGGGGGGTTAACAGTTTTCAAGCTAGCTGGGCATAATGAGGTTCAAAGAACTTTAATTAGAAATCTACAATTAATTATAAATGGGACCAAAGCCTTGTTTCCACCAAGCAGTACCATACGGTTCAGTTCGGTTCAGTACACTTTTTTTTCCATTCCCACTGTGAAAAGTTGTGGATGGTACCATTGGAACCGTTCCGTACCATTCCCATTTTAGGTCACCCCTCTGTTTTGGTACCTAGCACATTGATTTGGTACTATAAAGTGGAGCTGTGAACACTGCAGTTTGTCGATTGGTCAGTAGCAGTAGGTCACTCTGCTCAGGGCTGAGTTGTGGCTGGTTTTGGGGCTCATGTAATCACTGTTTATATCGTGGAGAGTTGTATAATTAGACCATGAGTTTAAAATGAAAGGATGTTTTGCTGCCTCTTGCAGCAGCTGGAGTCTGACAAAAAATAACTTAATTCACTATGCCGACTGCCGACAACTTTTAAGGTGGAACGTTAACTTGAAATGTTACTCAGTGCATGAGTGACAATGTGACTTAATCAACACGCCTTAAATATTACTGCGACAACTTTATCCATCATCCACTCATTACTAAAAGTGTATATGACATTTACTTTTAGTAATGAGTGAATCTTCAAGCATTTATATAAATTCATTTTGGCTGAGTTATGAGAACGACATATATTCTAATACTCTAATTCTAGACTCTCACCTATTTTGTTCTGAAAATGTCGGTATGCAAATTTGTTCTGTGGACGATAAACAAGGTGCAAACTTCCCTCCATGTCACCGGTAATAAAGAATTACAGTGAGTGCTGAATAGAGCAGTGAGTGACAACGACCCCGCCCACATTTAAGAGTACTGTTTGTGGTGGAAACACTAGGGTCTAGGTACCATGTCTGAAGGGTTACTTTTGCTTCCAAAGGTACCATACTGAAAGAGTTTGGTGGAAATGGGGCTTTAGAGGGTTTATTCACTTTCACCAAAATCACACAGCAACAAGAACAAAACACCTATCAAGGCAGAACTGAACCAGCAATTCCCGTATTCAACGAGTTTAAATGATTGTTTTTGTCAAAGGAGTCTGGCTTTGAAGAGAGCACAGGTAAAGTTACACTTTTAGTTTAGTTGCCCATCGGAAAAGGCTGTATGTTTGTGAAGCACTGAGGATACCATTAGATAAATGAGACTAGATTATACGGCAAGAACAGTGTAAGAGTTTGGAAACAGATGTTTTGATATAGTTTTGCTGTTGTAAACACAGACCCCCGTGACTTCAATTCATCAGGACTTTTTTTCTTTTTTGACTCTTTGTTCACCGTAGAGACGTGTAAGGAAAACAGTTTTCTTCATGAATTCAACACAACACAGGGTGAGAAACTGATACACAAACAATCATTTGGGGGTGAAGTATTCCTTTCAGGACTCGTAATACACAACAAGCATGTTCTCTCTGAGCTGAATGTCTCTGTAGGAAGATGTGGAAGACTAAGTGAGAGAGGAATCAAACTTTTTTGTTTTCAAACTAGCAGTTACAAGACCTCTAAGCATCCAAAGTGTGAAAGCTACAAATCATAAAATGAGCAAGAAGAAAACAACAACACTCACAATAAGACCAGGGACTCCACATGGGCCAGGAGATCCCAGTTCACCCTGAGAGGAAGTGAGAGGACAAAGAATGAGAGATAAAGAGGAGATGCAGCACACGCACAGTCAAATAGTCATAGAGCTGTAGGGGGAGGACACACATGAAAGCATGTTTCTATATTTTGTTTGTTTACTAGTGTTTTCCTCCACCAACAGGCTGAGTAATGTGTCTGTGCACTCATTTTAGCATAGCGAGTGAGCATTTGGCACTTGACACACAGAGAGGCTTGTTCCAAATGATCTAACCCGCAGCCACATGCCATGCCTACATCCTCTCCAAGCTACGCGTCCAGTGGAGAGATGGATGACACACAGCGCAGTGTGGCCTTCCTGTCGCCTCCTCTCTGAATGAAAGAAGATGAATTCAGCCAAATGGAACACTCCTCCTTCTCCTCTCTGGAGACAGAGGAAATGAGGCCTGGAGGAGGCTCCCAGGGGTCAGCCAATCAAAATCTAACACTGACCCTGTCAATCACGAGCAGTGAGGGTCAAACTAAAAGAAGAGGAGAGGAGAGTGAAACTGCTGATGCTGGCCTCATAAATATCAGTATGGATTATGATGGGTGAGTGAGTTACTGAATGACTGCACCGATTTGCCTCACAGTCAGTCTTGTACCGGAATAAAATGTTTTCGCTGTAAAACAATATGCAAGTAAGCTCCGACTGTGTAACTCTGTAATGCGTCTACTTTTTGTATCTCCTCTCATGACAGTGTTTTTCATTTCTTGTAAATCACACTGTGCTGCTATTTTATATAAAAGGTGCTACATTAAGTCTGAAATCTGGAGTATTTTCAGTCAGATGTAATTTTGTGGGCTTCAGGGCCAGATAGGAAGATCTGCATCGTGCCAAGAGTGAGTAGATGGTGCATTTAGCTACTTCATTTCACTTACTGGGTTCCCATCAGGGCCAGGAGGTCCCCTCTCACCAAAGTCACCAGGAAACCCCTGAGCACACAAACAAACAGGATGGTCATGTAATCAGAGGGTAAACTGAGTGGCTTCATCATGTTCATACTGTCAAAACACTTTAATTTATTTAGATATCACATGGTTTGTCAGTGAGGTTATCACACCATGCACAGAGGATCAACAGAGTGTTTCCCAAAACAGAAGTTTGCAGAGTAAAGCCAAGCAAATCCCCTCAAATGTGCTCCCAGTGCTTCATTCCTGGGAGACCGGCAGGAAATTCCACGGCTGAGTGTTTCCGAGCGACCGAGTGTCTGTGTGTGCACGCGCTGGCAGGGAGCGCTCGGCAGCCCGCGAACCAAACCCCCAGGACTTGCCTAAATGGCCGAATAAAGCTGCTTGGCTCAGAAACTGATGACTGCGTCCTTTTTTTTGCTTGGTGCTCGTAATTCCATTATAGAGGCTGAACAAGAGGCGTGATGCAGCCGCGAGGCCACATGCTCAACGTGTGCTTGTCAATCTGCCAAGGTCAACATGCAACCAACCGCACATCACGGCTCAGCACTCGCCTACAGAAGGCGAGCGCTACGGTTAGACAAATGAGAAATGGCAGAGCGGCAGAGAGATCTCTCGTCGCCTGTGCTCAGACGGAGAAGAAAAAGATCAAATGGAATATGAAGACCTCAAGAGATGGAGGAGATAGGATTGTTTGTGTGGCAGACTGCTGATTTAGAACATTAGGCCTTATGTGGATAAAGTAATAAGCAGTAATTGGTGCAACATGAAGCCCACAGGAAATGTGGAAAAGTTTGCCTCTTTCCAAAAATGTCAATAAGTGACTTGGTTTGATCAGAAACACATGCAAGTCTTTGTTCTCAAACTGACAACAACTTTTAGCGAGGCTGGTGAGACACATCTCATTATGTGACTGGTCCAATGGAAATCATGCCATTGTGCTGTGTACAAACTATAAAGATGATTACATAAAAATAAAATTGGAAAAAAATACAATTTTCCATCTATAAGGTTACAAACATCAGGGAGGGGGCTGTTAAACTCTATAAAATGCATCAAGTCTTAAAAATTGCTTTTTTGTGGCTCACAAAGTTTTTGACATCGTGACATGTGGATCAAACATGCCAAATCTGTCTCGTGTGTGTCTTTCCAGAGTTTGTTGAACTGTGTTACTGCTGACTCAGGACAGAATAAAACTCCTTGCGTAAAGTGACTGACCTCACTTTTCACCGCAGTGGAAGGGAAATGGCTCGCTCATGACTTGGCTATTACGAACGTATTTTTTGGCCTCGGCCTGTGTCACTGACCGCTACTGCATAATAATCTAAAAAAAAACATGTACAACCAGACAAGGCCTGGGAAAATATCAGATTTACACCAGTGGTTATGTGCAGTATTAGTATTTTCCATGTAAGCCTGGAAGGATGGGAAATTTACTTCCAGGCGCCAATGACGATAGACTTCTCTGATCTGCGGGTAGAGACTCGGTAGAGCCAAACCCACAACTGACACATCACATTATCATATCAGTCTCGTGCAAAACAAGCACACTAATAAGCTCACTTTATAACATGCGATGTTTCCTAATCAGCTTCAGCCAGAGAAAATTAATCACACAAGATTTATAGACGAGGAGTCACTGACTTTAATATGAGGCCAGGTTTTTCTGATTTTAAAAAGAGATCTGACTGTAACTGTAATCTGCTGACACATGAACATTTGTGCTTCCAATACATTCATTTACACCATTTAGGGTGCATATCTCTCCCCTTATAACAACCCCTATAGTAATCCCTAGCATCACTTTGCCAGTGAGGAAGTTACCACAACTTTTCTTCACAGATTTACGACTAAGGCCAGAAGGGGCTTCACACTGAACTGGAGTCTCTGTCAGAGTAATGCTCATTTAATACACTTTAAAGTAGCTCTGCACCACAGTACGAGTCCATAGATCAAGACAAAACACCCTCACTTTCATGAGGCTGCATTAAAAATGTTCTCTGAGAAGTATGTTGAGAGAAAACTTTACCGGCCTACCCATCTTGCCCTTCTTCCCATGAACGCCAGGAATTCCCTGGAAACAGAAAAGAGTTGAGAGACAGAAAAGGAAAAATGGATGAGGAGCTAAAGGAGGGATAAAAGTGCATAATGTAAAAACACAGAAGATGATAAAACTTAAAGCCTTTAATCACACTAACAGCCCTGTGAGGCTTTGATGCTCCCTACACAAGAGAAAAGGAAAGTGTCGGATGGAGTAAAAACGGAGAAATGACTTTCTATAAATGAAAATGTTGAGCTTCAAAGATCACTGTTGAGCTCAGCAACAGCAGAGCAAAAAAACAACCTCAAATGTCCATTTCGGAGCTTTTAATAATACATCATCATCTTCATTAGAAGATAGGCTTTTTACCCTAAAACAGGTGAGAAGTCCTGAATGTGACACGTTGTCTCACTCTCAACTCAACAACTACTGACACTGGGTCAGTGGTGGGGCAGATGCATCAAGGCACTCTTAGCATCAGTATGAGAGGCAAAGGGCGGCGGCCTTTTTTGATGCTCCAGGCAACTGCTATAATATAAAGACCGACAAAAGCAGTACAGTACGGTGCGGTACAGTTCAGTTCAGAGTGCTTTTTTCTGTTTCCACTGTGAAAAGTTGTGGATGGTACCAATGGAACCGTTCCATACTGTCCCCATTTTTGGTCCCCCCTCTCTCGGGGTACCTAGTATACAGATCTGGTACTAAAAGGTGGAGCTGTCTGTTGATTGGTCACTCTGCTCAGGGCAGAGTTGTGGCTGGTTTTGGGGCTCATGTAACCACTGTTCATACTGTGGTGAGTTTTACATATACAAGTAAACTAAAACTATAAAATAAAATGTTTTGCTGCCTCTCACAGCAGCTGACTGACTGCCGGCGAGTTTTAAGGTGGTGGAAACTAAAGTCTGCATGGGTGGATAGGTCAAACAAACTCCGGACTTAAACCCAGGACACCTCTGTTTGTGTCCTGAATGAGATCAAAAGTCAATCAAGTTATTTTAGTAACAATGTAGCGTACTAAGCTACAGACTTAAATCACATGACATTACGTTGATAATAAAGTACTTATTTTAAGCCAAACCATGACCATTTTACTTTTGTTACTTTTGTACTTTTGTTGGCTAAACCTATGGAGGTAAACCTGCATTCAGTCCCTACAGGATCTCGCGGAAAAAAAACCTTGAATTTGTGGCCCAAAACCCTTGAATTTGCAGCCAATTTTTTTAAAAAATGCGATAAAAATTGCAGCATTATTATGTGATTTTTTTGCGGAAAATTGTGGTAAATAACAAAAATTGCATGTCAGGCCAAAAATGTGTTTTTTTTAAACCACAACTATAAAGACAAATCACAATGCAGAGTCCAGGGGAGGTGCAGAGAGAGAGAGTCTGGTGACTATACATTATAATTACTGTGAAAACGTAAGTTTAATTTGAAAAGACACTGCATCTAACAGCGCAAATTGACACACCATCTCTGAGTGTCCAACACTGATGCTAGAGAGGGTTTGTAAAGCGTCATAATGTGATGTGTAGGGACACTGACCAGGTGTCGCTATTTGTCAAGTTGGGAGTGAGAATGTGTTAAATATAATCTAAAGATCAGAACAGCTTCCAAATCATTCTAAATCATGATAGTTTATCTTCTAGGATGACCATTTCAGGACAATTAAGACTCAGCTTGTCAGGTTCAGGTTCAAGTTCTACATTGTGACTCAACTATTATCACATTGACCTGTGCTTAGTCAGCCTCAGCTGTACCTAAGCTAAGCTGTGCTCAGCATGCCAGAATTGTACCATGCCATGTCAGCATTAATCTCAAGGCACAGCTGAGTCTGACAGAATTCAGTCATTAGTTTTGGGACTATCCTGTTACTGTGGATTTTTTTTATCTCTTATCATTGCTGCTAGATGAAAACAAAAGAAATTACCAAAGCAAATAACAAAACTCAGGAAAATCTATCTCAACATTTGTGACATTTTACTGAAAGTTAGATGAAATGACCAGACTGACTGATACACTGAAGGGCTTACAGAAAGTAGCACCACTCGACTAGTGTGGCTGAAAACAAAATCTGCCCTTAAGGTCCATGACAATATGAGTCATGGCTGGAGTTAAATCCGACCACTACATTTTAATTTTCCAAGACATTATAGAGGATGGGTAGCAGGTTGTCTTTACCCCTGGGCTGGATCCGATACAGTGTAAGGCAGCTTGTGCTACCCTGGGCTTATAATGGGGATTTGGTTAAGTGTGCCTGCAGTACTTCAAGAATGAAATCTATTTCTATTTCATCACTGTGGCCCATGGACAATAATATAATGCACCCCAGTAGGCATTCACTCTGACAGCCACTAATACTCACTCTCTCGCCATCAGGACCAGGAAAGCCAAAAAGCCCAGGGATGCCAATGTGACCCTGGAGAGATTAATAAAAGATGGAGTGGAGGAACAGATAAGGCGAAAGATAGGTGGAAAAGCAGAAGAGGGTGGACAATGAGACTGAGCAGAGATGATGGACACTGTGAAGAACGGTTAGAAGTCAACAACACTAACACATGTAAAAATCTCTACAGAGACTCCAGCTGTGACGCTTTGATCTGTTACAGCACCGCAGGCTTTTTGCTACGGCGGAGTGGTCTTGTAGAGCCAAGCCTTGAGGCAAGTGTATATGCCCATGGACTGCATGGTGCTGGCTTCCACGATGTAGTCCAAGGGCACATACCCTCACATCAGGGATCTCTGAAGAACTCTCTGCCAAACCTGCTCAGTGGAGGAAGAGGAAACAGCGGCGAAAGGGGCAGAAAAGCAAATTACAATGACATTTAATGAGAAGCTAACAAATGCATGATGGTTATGCTCGGCAGCAGAGCAATATAGTTTTATGATATTTGGCCAACATTAACGAGGACAGCAAGCACCGAAAGGGATTTGAAGAAAGCCAGAGTTAATTGCTCCTACAGTACTTCAAATATACTAACAAAACCATCTGTCGTTATCATCGTGGAGTTAACAACGGCAGAAGAGTGGCGTTTATGGCACTGGCCTTTTTATGCAGCCACACTGGTTAGGTAATTCATTTAGCAGGCATTTCACAGTTCGTTTAAGAAAGTGAAAGAAAGGAAGCTTTACTACACAGAGGAGAGTCATGCCTCTCTCCTCTGTGGCCTTCAGGGGAAGCCGAGTGAGGGTGCATGACAAGAGCATGAAATACAAGTAAACAGAGAGAGTCATTCAGAGGGTGCTTTAAACACTTACATTGTGAGATATACAGTATTTACTTTTAAAGCACCTGTTTATGACCGAAACATACTGCCTTAATGAGTTTAACAATGCAAATCCATGCCAAAGCTGTAATGTTTCCAACATCCACTTACCCTGACTCCTTTTGGCCCCATTTTCCCTACAGGCCCCGGTAAACCCTAAATGTAACACATGACAGAACATATTTCTGTGGTTACAAACATTGGCAGGACCTCATTTGTGTTGCTGTTTAAGCACTTAAAGAGACGGTTCACCCTCAAATCACGAATACATATGTTTTCTCTTACCTGTAGCTGTTTATCAGTCTTGATTGTTTTGGCATGGGTTGTCGAATGTTAGAGATATCAGCTACAGAGATGTCTGCCTTCTATCTAATATAATGGAAGTGGAAGGCATTGAGCTTGTGGTGCTCAAAGTGCCAAAAGATTTAAT
>JAPZEB010000007.1:23710486-23722999 GCA_029783705.1 Chaetodon striatus
TGGGGATAGGTTAATTGGTGACTCTAAATTGTGAATGTGAGTGTGAATGGTTGTCTGTCTCTATGTGTCAGCCCTGTTACAGTCTGGTGACCTGTCCAGGGTGTACCCTGCCTCTTGCCCAATGTCAGCTGGGATAAGCTCCGGCCCCCCGCAACCATCAAGAGGATGAGCGGTTACGGAAATGGATGGATGGCAGTCTCCGGAGCTTAAAAATGAAGCCAACGTGAAAGTGCTAAAAGCACAGAAGAAGTGCAGTTACTCAAATGGCCACTTGAGGCTGACTCCAGAAGCAAGTCAATCCCTGTAGATGCCTATGTTAAAATGCCCAACTCTCAAAAACTGTTGTACACATTACTCTTTTCGTGTCATTTTGTGTCTAACTAGGCCCTAAAATGTAATTTTCTTTGTGAAAGTGAAAAAAGTGTCATTTGCTTAAATTAGTGTGGTATTCTGCCCTATTCTTTTTAGTTTCAAGATTCGAAGGGTCATTTTATGAACACTGCTGACACAAAGGAAACTACAGCGGGAATATTTTATTACAGTGTTTCCCAACTGATGGATCGCAGTCCAAAAGTGGGTCACAGGTCAATTCTGAATGAGCCACAAGCGACGTGTCAAGTTTGTAAAAAAACACTTTGATTTGAAGCATACTGATTTATTTTGAAGTGCCATGTCCTGCTGTAGAGTAAGTGAATAATGGACAGCCACTTAACAGAGACAGCGAACCAGCTCGACGACATGGCCAAATGCAAATATGACCGTGAATATATTAAACTGTGTGGACCTTGAACTACTGACTAAGGAGAAATCTGGACCCTTTGGCTGGACCAGTTGGGCACCACTGCAATATCACATTATCTTAATCTAGCCATCCAGTCATGAATCTGAATTTCACATGCAATAGGCAGCTGTTTTTTCAGCTGCTGCCTTAACAACCACATAATATGCATTTGAGCTCTGGGGTCTTTTAATCTAAGTACCCACAGTAATGAGTAAATGTGACATTTACCATCGTAGCCACTAAAATCCTGCAGAACAGGTCTGTCTTGTAAAGATAATTGCATTGGAATTTTTAATATAGGACACACTGAGCGAAGTTAAAATCAAGTTTGGTTTTAGTTTATTGATTCCAAAAATGACAGGAGTAAAACAAATCAGTTACGGGTCTAAAATGTAAAAATGCATGATGCATTTAGACAAGATTAAAAAAAAATAAAATAAAACTACAGACTCGAAATGGCCCTCACTGAAGCAAGGACAAAACCATCATAATATGTTCACATAACACACTGCTTAGGCTGGTTCACAATGTTCTGATATTATGTTACACAATTCTATTTGTGTGCTGCAAGACTGTTCTGTTCTGCTTTTTTTTGACGTTCCAGCGACAGCAAGAGGAGGCAAACATACACATATGGAA
Organism: Chaetodon striatus; assembly: GCA_029783705.1. NCBI lineage: Eukaryota > Metazoa > Chordata > Actinopteri > Chaetodontiformes > Chaetodontidae > Chaetodon > Chaetodon striatus. The sequence goes on from JAPZEB010000007.1 coordinate 23,711,907, forward strand.
ATGTTTTTCCAGTGGAGAGGAGTCAAACAAGGAGACGAGAGGATGTGCAGTAAATCGGTTACAAACCACTGGAAGGCTGTCAGAGATGCACTGGCATGGCTCCAGAGGGAAATGGAGGTCTTGGAAGTGCAACCTTTACAGGTTACTTGGGCTTTTATATAGCGCTTTGTTCACACAGGCTGAGACAGCGATGAAAAGTGTAGTCTAGTCACTGCACAACGTGCTTTCTCAAAAGTCTCACTTCTATTCCAGCCAGACATTTTATCGAGGTCATAAGGGCGTAATATGTACAACAACAAAGGCCACAAATTGTTGTTTAGCAGTACCAGCCACGGTGGTGGAATGGAAGGGGGCTGGCCTTGCATTAATAGTGCTTAGCTCTGTGCAGAGTGTGCCGTGCTTTTGCACGCGATCAGTAGGCAGGTCCACAGACTGGCAGACACCAACCTGCGGCCCTGCATCCTTGATTAAACAAACGTTCTTCCTCAGGCCAAAGCACAGGAAGGTACAGCAACTAGTACAACAGCTGCAGAGATGTCGCATGCCATGCCAGAGTGCAAGTGGCTTGTTTTCTTTGTTGTTGTTTTTTCTCAGGTTTCAAGGTCTCAAGACTTCTTTATAAACTATGACAGATAATCACTTAAAGGTTAAAGATATGGTACATTAAACGACTCTATTACCTTATACAGATTACTTTTTGCTTTATTCCTGTGTTGCATATTCTTAAACCTTCCATCCATACACTCCTTGAGTCTAGCTACAACATCTTGACACAGGTCACAATAAATTCTGCCTGGAAAGATTTTCAGCAAATTTTGCACAATAAGCAAAGTCTACTTCCCCTTACTAGACAGGCGGTTTTTTCCCCAAGCAGTGCCACATTTGCATCAAACTTTATAGACAGTTTGAGCCAAATAAAACTTCATACACATCCTCTTGATGAATTTAGCATTTCATAATGTTCCCAAACTGCAGACTCAGACCCCATCAACTGCAGCTTGTAGGCATGGTTTTATCTACTATACAAATCTGCACATTAATATGTTACGTTTGTCCTTTGCCAACCTTCTGAAATGAGTAGGCATCCGTTCAAAGAACTTGTTCGACACTCATCAGCCACAAAAACCTGTTTCACCAATCTAGTGGACAGATCTGGCTTGTGTCGCCTACCGTATCTTTGAAGTGGGTGAGAGTATGAGTTGTCTGGGGATTCTGACAAACTATAATATGTGAAATAAAATAGATATCTTTTAAAAAAGCTTTGATATAAAACATTTTAATCATCTGCTGAATCAGTTCAACTTAATTATCTCATAAAGTTTCTTTTAAAGGGTAATTTTTAAATGTGGACCCTGTTTCCTATATTTTTGTGTCTAAGTGACTAACATGAACAACAATTTTTGGATTTGGTCCATTATTGAGTGAGAGTACTGCAGCCAGCAGCGGCGAAACAGGCTGCAATGTAACCACTCAGGGCATTTGGCACCATCAATTTACATCCTTGAACAGTGCTTGGTTTTGCCACCGGCAGGCTCTAATTATTGTTTATTATACGTGACAACCTGACAACATTATGGAAAGTATCCCTAAAGAGACAGACTTTTTGTTAAAGGGTAAGAGCCTTTTTGTTTAACCAGAAACAGCCTTTAAAGCACTATTACCAAATCCACCAGACTCCATTTAAATAAATTGTATTTTTAGCATGTAAAAAGCCATCAGATTTTCCCATTTAACTGGGTGAATTAAGAGTATAATTAAACCAAATGAGAGTTTCTGATTGTTGGAGCAATGAAAAAAATGAACCAAAACAGCTTTTAAGACTTCTGTTTTGTTTCTCTAAACTTTGAATGAAGTATGTTTTACAATAATAAAATTACTGTTTGTTTAAATGGAGTCTGGTCTGTTTGGAAAGAGCAATTTCTGGCCTTTTTCTGTTTAAAGAAAAAGGATCTTAATTCTTAACAAAAAGGTCGACCTTCGCAGGGAACCTTTCTACAACCTTGTCAAACATTTATAATAACAATGTGAGCCAGTCAGTGGCAAAAACGAGCACTTTTAATGGATTACAGAGAGGGTGAATATGCCCCGAACTGTTACATGGCAGCCTGTTTCACTGCTACCGGCTGCAGCAGTCCTGCTCAATACCGGACCAATTTCAAAAAGTGTTGTCTTCATTAGTGGCTCAGAGACAATAACATGGAAAAAAACAGGCGCCTGGTTGAAAATGACTTAAGTCACTCTCTAAGTTTCAATGTTTGGTAACCACATTAACAGACAACTCCAGTCAACTGACACATACACTTTTTTTTTTTTTGCAATCTGAACCGGTAACTTGATGGGTGACAAACCAGCACACGTAAAATTGAAAGAAGGCAACTGATAGTATCTTTTCAGGACGTGTGTGCACACCCAGGTCTGACATAGGCCTTCTGAGTCAACATAATTCCTCTAACACTAAGTTGAAAAAATTCTAAACAATGATTATAATCACTTAACAACATGTACTGATGTTGCCCATTAGGCACTTTAGGAGGCATGCTCGCACAGGAGAGACTCTGATGTGGAGACTTGATTCAAAAGTAAGGGACACTTCCAGTAAAGTTCAATGGCACCGGCAACAGCATGTTTACTGGTATCATTTCACTGATTAAGCAGCACCACAATCACAAAAACATTCATCTTGTTTTTGTACTTGAAGGAGTCCCGTGGGTGTTGTGGGACTTACATGTCGCTATGGAACTGCAATTACAAAACATTCCAATGGTGGCATTTGGTTAATTATGCAATTTGTTCAAGTGATACAGAATGTTTACATGGTGCTTTCGCTGGCAACCTTCCTTCTAGCCAGCCAAAGCTCTTGTCTGATTATTTCCACTGAAAAGTTTAAAAGTCCCCCTGAGTATGTGTTTTGAATATTATCTTGATTTCAGTTATCAACTGGTGCTGGTGACTTCGGCTGGTGTTGACCTGAAACCACCTCTCATCTTCAAACCAGCCCACTGTGAGACAGAAGTGGATCTCTCAAAACTAATCAAGGTTGGAATGAAATGTTTTATCTGAAATTATTAATTCAGCACTGCTGTTTCTGTTTTCAAAGTGCAGGCCCATTGCTCTAGACAATGAATCAATTAACCTAAGCTCAGTGGGAAAACTGCAAATTGAAATGCTGTCAGCACTTACATTTTAGAGTACAAACAACTACAGCATGGATGAAAAACATTATTCAGATGGACCAAACTGTTCATGCAGTGACTTTTCCCTAATTTGTATTTGCTGTACATCCATCTAGGACCATATTTAAAGATAAAGACTGATAAACAAGCCTGATTTTAAGATTGCGAGGAGCCTTGGCTGACCCCTTGTTTTGATTCTATGACTACTCTGTGACCTAATAAGGCAAGGCAATAGTTGCTAATAGTTTCTCTCCCAAAATTATTTTCTCTAAGGGAAACAATAACAATAACTTATCAATACAAGATTCTACAAATATTAGTGGCCATACAGCGAACATCAGAGACTTAACTGTTCAGATTCATTTGAAAACACCAAATAGGGAAGTGACTTATTTACTTACATTTCAGGGTCTCTCCAGCATAGGGGATGTGAAGTTTGAAGCGATCACAGCAGGGACCAGGGGTCAGAGATGTACATCTGAACATTGGAGTTAATGAAATCAACAAAGGACATTATTATTCTAACATAATTTTTCGGACTGTGATGTTGTAAACTTAGAGTGGAAATAGACAAGTTTTTTGTCCTGGACAATGTAATGGCTATAGACTGATAACACCATCAGCATTTAGATTGATTCCCTATAAGCTTCGCTTTCAATATGTAATTCTGTCTGCCAGCAGGTATGTTAGAATGTACATTTAGCCGCTGGATGTTGCAGTAGAAAGGGATGCCAAGGCGATGGTAAGGTGTACCAAACCATATGGTGTTAATTCAAACAAACAGCTACAGCAGTATAGACATGGCAAATATACAGAGAGTGTAACCTACAGTTACCTGCAACACAGACAGACAGAAACTGACGCCTTTTATACTGTGTCACAGGTATACTACATTTGATGCTCTCATTAACAGGGGTTCTCTAAATATTATGTCATGGCAAAATAATGTGAATGTGTATGTGAAATATAGATATGATATAATGATGAGGATTAATATATTTTTGATGACTAAAACACAGCAACAAATCTCTGCTCCATGCCATTCATAACTGGACCTTTAATGGTATTATCTTTCTCTGTAGGCTACAAGTCAACAAAGTAATAACAATAAACACAATTAAAACAGACTAAAGTCAACTAAATAACTTATGGTTGACGCACAAATATCAAGGATATTGATCAAATCAACAAAATCTACAAGTCTACAAAACTGGGCAGGTAAAACACTCCACTTCTGAAACGCTTCAGTGTGGTATGATGCTGTGCGACAAACATAACAAAACCGGGTTACAGTCAATGGCAGCAAGAACACAGCGCAGCCACGGCTGGTGGAATTGTCTCTCCTGGCTCCCTTACAGTCAAAATGGAGGCAAATGTGACAAAAAAATTGAGATTTATTTTATCTTATTAACATGCCTAACTTTTGTGGAGTGTGTTATATCAGGTATGGAAATAATTTGCAGATGCTCCAGTTCAAAATGAAACCAAACACTCCAATCCAAAAACCAAAAATGTGGCCTGCAACAGACTAGGTAAGGCTTGTTTTCAGCTGAGCCTATTTCCCTTAAACTTGTGCCCCCCACCAGCTTATACAGAAGAGTAAGGAGTTAGCGGTAAGTGATGGAATAAAACAAACCATAAAACAGGTTTTCAATAATTGTGAATCACCGCAACCATGCAAGGTCCTTGAAAATACAGTTATAAAAGTGCACACAAAGGAAGTACATCAAGCATTGCGCAACCAAAACAGAACAAGGACAGTGCTTTTGTATTCCTTGGTAGCTAAACCCTCCTCAAATCCCACAGGACTTAAAGTATCCACCACCAATACCCTTGTGCCAGACACCACAGGACACCCCCTGAAGTCCTATGTCCATGCCAGGTCTGATTCAAGGAGGCCCCACCATGGATCGTACTTGGCTCTAAGGCACTGGCACATGCCACTGATGCTCAATTGGACTGGGATCTGGAGGATTTGGTGGCCAGGCTGACACCTTGAGCTCTCTTGGTCACATTTCTGGAGCCATTCCTGAGCAGTTTTTAAGATTAGGCACAGCATATTGACCTGCTGGGGGCCCACTGCCATCAGGGAGTGCAGTTACCATGAGGGGAGTCAGTCTTAAACAGTGTTTGGGTGCATTGTGTGTCTAAAGTGGCACCCATATGACTATCAAGACCTGAGGTTTCCCAGCAGAACACTGCATTGTAATCAGATGATCATTGTTATTCATTTTACCTGCAATTGGTTTAATGTTGTGTCTGATCACTGTATATATTAAGCTATAACCATACAAAACTTACAAAGAAAAAAAAACATGAATTCCCATAAGCTACAATTGTACTTACAACCAATGGCCATGACATTAACCAAAAGTTTATTCAGGAGACTTTCATGCTTGAGGAACAGCATGGTTATCATTTACAGAAATCTTTCAAATGCTAATTTGTAGCAGTGAATAACAGCTCCAATGCCACTCACTACTTGCGCTTCACAACTCTACTTAAGTTCCGACTAGTCCCAATCTAATCATGACTCATTCTGAATGTGTAGATGTTTATGTATATACGTAATGATATATAATACAATGTACGAAACCTGTGTTTCACATGAGGAAGTTGTGGTCTAGAACTGCTCCTCACCCAGTTTTGAGGTCTGTGACACGAAGACAGTTTGTGGAGTCGAGTCCTACTCGGCCGTTCCGCACAACGCTGCACAGCAAGGGCCGCAACTCAGGTGAGATCCGGTGCAGCGCAACCTCAGGGGACATGTTGTTCATTGTATCCACTCTGAAGAGTCTGTGAACATATAGTGACAATTCGCGGAAATGCTTTAACGTCATTTATCAAAACAACATTTAACATTTGACACAAGCACACATCTGTACTGCAGAGTCAAGGGGCATGAACTATATCACGTAGTTAGCGTTCATTTTTAGCTGTCATTTCCTAGTGTAATGGAAATGTATGTATGAACGTCAGAATCAATTTCCTGTTCTCAGATCAGATTTTAGCTTTCTGGCTAAAGTTATTCGGAGAAAATGTTTTAACGAGAAGATAACGCAGGCTGACAAAGTGTGGTTATCCATCTTTATATTACTGGAATTTTAAGGTTATAAAAAATAATGCAAAGGCCAAAAGGGTGTCACGGGGATACCAATGACTACTTGCCCCCTCTACCTCACTATGAACTTCCATGTAGGCTGGCCACATTGCATGTGAAATAAACAATGTGGTAAAAAGCTTAAGTCCTACACTTTGTTTGGCGTTAGCTGTTACATTGAGTGACTCGGGGGGAATTAGTCTGTGCGTCATATTTTATGTCCCAGTGTAACTGTAAAAACTCGTCAGCTTGGTATCGTTAGCCACCGTTAGCTTACCACAGAACGGAGCGTCAAATTTCAACAGTTTTAACATCTAACTAACTCGAAAATCAATTTGTTCATTAATGTCTATTTAGATACAACATGCGGTGTGAGTTCGAGTACCTGAAAGAGCTGGGAATCAGATAATTTAAGCGTTAACGCCAATGTTTACTTCATGCTCTCAGAATTTCCGGTACATGTTGTTTGGGTCCTTTTAATACCCCGTAGTTAGCTGTCTGTAATAATGCCTGTCTAAACACAAAGAGCGTTTTCACATCCAGAGTCATAATTTCCGCTTATAAATAACACACAAAGCATGTCCCGTTTGATGTAATTACACCTAAAACATTTAAAGCAAGACTAAATGCGTGTGCACTGATTTACTGACAAGAACGGGTCTGGCAATAGCTATAATGCTAGGCAGCTGTCATTGTGCACTTTGGTCATCACTTGTCAGTTGTGGGTGTTGAGTTGTCCACTCTGCAAGAACAAATTTGATTGCAAGGTAATTATTGTGCCTCGTTTCTCAACAACAGTTTGTCTCAACACACTTTATTTGACTTTAGAGTGTGTCTTATTAAGCTAGGTCATATTCCCTTTGCGTTTTTGGCGATTTATTCCAGTGTTCCCATATTTCCAGACGTTGGAAAGAATGTTTGGATACACACGCAGATGCTTTTAAGTTATCTTAATACTTCAATTTTGTGACATTGTGGCGTTTTTCTGTTGACTACAGATTCGTTACTTGCACGATCAGGACTTAAATGGAAAGCATACTGTGTAGCAAGCCAATACTAAATACTAAATGCTTAAATGTACACTCCAGTAGTAAGACTAGCCATTAACATAACATTGCATTACGTGTTACAGGCAAATATATCAACAATTTACACTCAGTTTTAGTCATATAAAGATAATTACGTAATTATAATACTTAAGTAAGCACCCACTTTACTTTAATACTTAGGTGCATATCTGAGAATAGGGTTGCAATGGTATGAGACTTTCACGGTGTGAACACGTCTCAGAAAATATCGCGGTTTCACGGTATATGATGTTACACAATTATTATTATTATTGGTTAGCCTACAATGACCCTTAAAGGAACCAAAAAAGTTTTTTGGGGGGGGGGGGGGTTGAACAAATACTTTATTACTTATTACTATAATTGAAACTTGAAACTATTTTGAAAGGAGCCATGTGTAAAAAGTCTCCTTTTTGAAATGAACTAAATTAAAGGTCAGACTCTAGGTTAGTTGCTTTTTTTTCAACACTATGGATAAGCAAATGTATGCAGTATGATAATCATCAATTTCATTCGGTACACTGCTTCAGCCCCGTGGAAGAAAGTGCTAGCTCAGGTACTTTGGTTACTTAGGTACTTATATGCTGATATACATATATACTAATATTTCTCAAAAGTTTATATGTTAAGTCTAATGAATATTTTTTTTATATTAAATCTTTTATTGCTGTTTTTACACTTCCCTTCCTAGTTTTTGTACAGAAAGGTTATTGATTTAACCAAAAGAAATCTCAGTGCATTCACATCACATTGAACTGTATGTTATTCTTAACCAAATACTACAAAAAGATCAAATATGTGGTCACTTCTTTTTTGAAAACTGAAGTTGTGGATGGCTATGAGGCATTTATGCTCTTGTATTTATCATACCCCCTCAAAACTCAAAGGGTCATGTGAAACGACACCTGAAATGTTTTTGACTTGTACAAACAGAACAAATCTAACTTGGAAAATAAAAATGAAAGATGAGCACAAAGGCATAGAAATGGTACGGGTACGTGCAGCAAGGCCGGTGGTGTTTCCGCCTGAGGGCACTAGGGCTGATTCACAATGGGGAAATTCCACCCTCATGGGGGTGATTCAGATTAAATAAGAAAAACATATTTACATTAGAAAGAACAACAGTAAAATATTTTTAGTTGGTTATCATTCAATTACATAAGAGGTTGTCTGATTAGTTTAATGTTCCCCCACAGTTGCCTTTTGAGTGTTCTTAAATGGTTAGGAAAATAAGCCACTGTGAATAAAAAAAGACTCTTTACAAACTAAGTGTGTGTGTGTTTGGTGGGGTGGTGGTGCAGTGAGAGTAAAATGAGTACTTTTGTGATTATAGCCATTATCTTAACTTCTGAAAAGCATTTTTTAAACATAAATGGTCATATCAGTGTAATAACAATCATTACCCAGTTAAGTCTTGACTCCCTAACCAGACATAGGCAAAATATGTAATCTTACAAGTTTTTTTTAAATGGGTCCAAGAACGTTTTCTTTTGGATTTTGCTTATGGCTCTGTCTAAACTGTTTACCCCACCGTGTGCAGCTTTGATTTGCATTTAGACACAATTGTTCCAAACGTATGACCACTGTACTTTGTGCTTTAATCAGTTAATTTTTTAAAATGTGACTTTTAACTCTTCAGTCATCTCTAAATTTGTTCATTCATATTCAGTGTCTACAAACACTTATTCAGGTTGGTCAGCTACTATATGATAATTCGGCCTTAAATTCAACAAGAGAGGGAGAATTTTAAGAGGGTTCCTTGCTGTTTCAAGTGGTTGGACAATGCAGATCTCATAATATTCTCCTGCAGTGGAGACGTGGAGGGTTCTAGGCTAGCTTTTCATGCCTGCCGAGGGAAGACAATATGCTGCAAGATGTGGGAGAGAGAATTGAGCCATCCTGCAGCCAGCGGCCAGGCTTTCCAAGTCTTCCACTGCCTAGGCAGAGATTTGAAGAGATTAACACACTAGCATTAGCTCTGATACAAGCCGAGGATTGAATTAATTATAGACTTTGCTGGGCTGCGGTGCATTCACGTGGTGTAGCATTGAAATACCCCCACCCCCCCTCCACCCCCAATAAGATTGGAACCTGTCCAACTCAGCCAGCGATGAATGCTCTATTTTTACCTTCTTTCTTGTTTCAGTCAAGCTCATGCTAATGTGGGAGATAAATAATATCAAGTGATTTTTGTTTGGAGGCTGTTGGGAAACTAGTTTACATATTTTGCCTGATATGCCCCCGAGGAGTCTGCTATGCTTTAGATTTTGTCCTTGTGTATGAATAGGCTTTACTGGAAAGGCTGGACGGATGTTGAGAAATTCAAGAAATCTCCCAAATCATCAACACGTAATTTAAATAAAGGATCTTTAAGATATTTCATGTCCAGAAATGACTGCTGTTACTATAGAAATAACACAAGTGTGTGTTTTGATCAGATAATGACTGAAGTGGCCTTTGATGTGATGGTGGTTGGCTCCTGTATGACTGACTTGGTGAGGTGAGTAAATTTAGACCTTCTTTAACCTTGTTTTACTAAATCACCACCAACTGGTAAAACAAGTTGTGTCAGTACTGTGTGTGCTTTCTGAAGTGACCATAAATCAACCTAATATTTTATGTGAAGGCTGAGGACAAAACCTCTGGCTAAATCTGTGTTCAGGAAACTCCCCTGCTTCCTCAGGTGGGCCCAGCAGGAAGCAGGACATTGGGCAAATTTTCATGATCATATTAGGACATGTATTTCAGACATGTTACTCAACATTTGGGTCCAGCCCTGTGTAGTTGTGGTTTATATGTAGGTAGGGTTTCCAAATATGATTTGTTTGATACATTTTTCTAGAAGTATTAGTTTTTAATATTTAAAATATTCATTGTTTGAAATGTCTAACCATCTGTCTTTAGAAGAATCTCTAATAAGGTTGAAACACTGATTTTATAGCAGTGGAAACAGTATTTGAATACTGTATTCCCTTGTAACCCACGGGACTCCCCAAGATAAATATGAAGCACAACTAGATGTTTGTTTTACATAAAAATATGGGCTATTAACATATTTAAAAATTCTGACTTTAATGTATGTTTTTCTTGTAAAATACTCAACACTTTCACCTCTGTTATTCTCTAAAAATCCTTCAAATGAAACAGTCCAAGAAGGAAAATCACCGTAGCTACCATTATGTCACCCAGTTGTTTGTGGACTCATGTTTTGAAGCCTCAAGTTTGGCATTTTGGCCGTTGCCATTTTGTTTTTTTGGAGAGGCTGGTGCTGTGGAGATATGAGGGGTGGATCTGACTGAAACCACAAGACACTATCAGCAGACAGTCTGTCACTCCGAGCAGCCATGCCCTTAATTATGCGTACCTTTGAGCACTAATAAAATGTAAACAGGTGAGTTACATTGTGATTGACTCACTTGGAGCCAGCCTCAAGTGGACATTTGTGTAACAGCGGGTTTTTGGCACTTCCACAGTGGCAGTTATTTTACAGCACCAGTGGTTCCCGTTTGCTCCACACGCAGACAATAACCTGTGATGAGAGGTCACAAGTAGGTATGCTTAATTTTCAAGGGTCTTATCAAGCATACCAAGCATGTACAATGAGCCTGTAAAGCTTTGGATTTTTCCACAAGCTGAAGCAGTGTACATGTACCTGTAGTAAGACCAATACTTAGATTTAAAATTTTTGTTTCAAACCAAAAAACACGAGGAGTATTGGAGCTTAAGCTGCAATCATTAGCAATCCCAGCTAAC
>JAPZEB010000007.1:23723099-23739348 GCA_029783705.1 Chaetodon striatus
CTAACCAGCAAACTACCTACAGTCGTAACTGAGTGTTCCAATGCCAAGACACACTGTCACACACTGTGATTAACAGACTATATTAGTTTGTGGGTTGCTGGTTAGGTCAAAGGCTGGGACTCAACTAGCATGCAGTGTGCAGTCTGTAATATTTCCTGAGTCTCTACTATGTGGAGGCTGGTCCTGCCATTCATGTTTTTCACGTTAGTTACTCTGTCCTGCTCTGAACTGTATTTAGGACAGTTGTACTCCATGGCCAAATTGAAGTTAGAAATGACAACATTTAGAAAATAAAAAATCAAGTAAGTGAAATAACTAAACAGGGTTATGTTAGAATGAAATGCAGCCTTAGTCTTTTAGCACAGTCATGCACATTGTTAGTGCAGCCCTGAAGTGCACATTTAAGATGTGTATTTACAAGACTTTAAGGACTTCAAGGCAACATTAAAAGTCAGCCGGAAACAGCAATTTTAATCATTTCATGGAGTTGTCAGTCCATAGGGACTTGGCTTGGGAACTGGAGGGTTGCCGGTTCAAGTCCCCAACCCTACCAAAATATTGAGTGTGGACTGGTAGCTGGAGAGGTGCCAGTTCACCTCCTGGGCACTGATGAGGTGCCCTTGAGCAAGGCACCGAACCCCCAACCGCTCGGGGTGCTTGTCCATGGGCAGCCCCCTCACTCTGACAGCTCTCTATTTGATGCATGTATAGGCCCTGTTTGTGCATGTGTGGGGGTATTTCAGGCCTGTGAAACTTGGAATTTCCCCTCACGGGACTATTAAGGGTATATTGAATAAAAAATAAATAATGTTTGCTTTGTAAGTTAACTAGCTACAGCTGAGAAAATCTGCCAGTGACAGTCGTCATTTTAGACAACAAAATTGACAATTGTGGCTAAAACAGAAGCCTGCTTTTGTGCACCTCTGTCTGAAATCCAGAACCTATTGTTTCAGTTTTCAGAATTTCAAGGAGTAAATCTGCCGTCAATGTAAACTGCATTGTGTCTCGCTTAACTTAACTTGACAGACACAGCACTAACTTAGAGGGTGTAGCTCAGCTAATGGTCAATTGTCTTTGCTTAAAACATGTTTCCCTTTATTATTATTAACCACCACATCCCCCAATTTTCCTTTAAGGATTTTAGTTTGACATGCAAGCTTGTGGAAAATATGGCATAAGGGCTGAAGGGTGTTTTCCATGATGGCTTGAAATGGACTACACTGTCCTGTCTACACAAGAATAGAGGAAGTGGTCTAAACTTAGATAATGCCGCTGGCTGCTTTTTCAATACTTGTCCTAAATGCCCAAAATGTTGTACAGAACATCCTCGGTCTAAGAGCGTGGGGTCCAACAGCTTTCAGGCCATTAGGCAATAATAGTGAGCAGACTTCTGGTTAAAGAGGAAGACAGGAAACATGTGTCCATCTTTTCCTCTTAATTTTATAACATTTTCCATATAAAGAATACATCAATCTTTAGATTTATTTGAATTACATAAGCTGCTGTTCTAAGATACTAAAAATGATCCACTGTTGCAGCTGGTACTTGTACAGAGACCAAATCATTGATCAAGTCATTGGCAGATGATGTAGGTGTGACCCTCCCATGGTAAATCTGACTCTGGTTTCAGAGACTCAAAGTGTGCAGATGATCTGGTATAATTACTGCTTACTAAAATGTCAGTGTTGCATCATCCTCATACGTGGTAAGATTTGTTGAGCCAAGTAGGATCCATTCCCACAAATCATTAGTCATCATCTCCAGCACAATGGGTTAGTTGAAAACAATTTGTCATCCTCATTTACCATAACCTTTGTGAGGAATGACACAATCGCAGAAGATACATAAAGTCAATACAGTATAATGTCATGTCTTCATGGGCTCCAGCCACCTAAATGTCTCCCTGTCAGCGTGAAGTAGTGTGTTGTTTGAGCATGTGCGACAGTTTTGTCGTACAGCTTGTGTCATATTTTTATGTGAAACACGGGAAAAAATAACTGTCACCTGGCTGCCAGCAAATGGAGATCTAAATAAACAAGCACAATATGTGCCAGTGGGAGAAAAGTTTCATGGCATTCTGGCGAGTGCGCACTCCAATTCAAGTTGTCACATTTTTGTTGTCACTCCCAAGTTCCAACTTATCAAAAACACATGCTTCTCCTACTGTTTTTTTTTTTTCTTTGGTGGGCAAGTATTTATTTTGTTGCTCATTAGCAATTCAGCCAGTGACTTTCTGCTTTGAAGGGCAGGCGTTGTCAATTAAGACCCTAATAAGCTAACGGGAAATGGCCTGTTTTTGGAGAGTGTGTGTATGTGTGTGTGTGGGGTTGGGGCTTTTTGGATGGAGGTCAGAATGCGGATAGGGGAGGGTAGTTGGAATACATTCGCAGCCCTTCAAAGTGATATGCATGGCTTTGAAGTTAGAAATCCAGTTGTCTTGAACAGCCAGTGTTTGGGTGGCACTACAATTGACTGACAGACAGCGGAGGCACACACACACACACATACATACATACACTCTCGCACTCTGTCTCCCTCTGCTTCTGTCTTGCCATACAAACACACAAGAGTAACACAGATCTCTCTGGTGTTTTGTTATAAATGTATTAGTCAGGCTGCAGAGCATTCTCTGCTCCTTTTTTACGGCATGTTGTTTGGTAGTAAAAGGTCATGGTAAATCGTCTACTATCTGCAGTGCACAAAGAGGAGGAGCAGCGGAGCCTCTCAGGCTTTTAACCCATTGTCAAAGCTGTACAGTGCCCCCTACTGCCTCAGCTTACTGAGTGGAGGCACTTATCACCTGCTCAGTGAGAATCTGAGTTTCCTAAATTATAGAGCAGAACCACAATGTTGTTTCTACCAAAGCACAGTAAACATCCTTTTATCTAATGTTTTTATTAGAGTGAATCCCAAGTCCAGACTCACAAATCTGGACTCCAGCTGAAAGTATGAAGCTGAACAATTAGCGAATTAATTGATAAGTGGATTGCATCAGTGCAGATTTCGAGGGGATGCAGGGGACACTTCCAATTCAATATTTAAAACATGCACTGCCCCCTGCCCCACCCCAATAGAAAGATAGCAGAGGACCTTTATTCTGACAAAACATTTACACCGTAAATTGATGCAGAAAAGGCACAAAATTATGCATAAAAATTCAGAATGCAGGAAATTTAGTGTTTAATGCTCAAAATTTTCAGACCTTTAAACCCCCATGTTTCATATCTGAAAATGTCATTTGAAAAAGTAACCATGGGCTGTGGAAATGTGATCGACATTTTAAACACTTTTCTGACATTTTATTGACCAAACAATCAGTTGATTAACCATAAAAATAATACAACTGTTACTGAGTTAAGTGCAAAGTTTGGAATTTTTAACTCTGATACAGTCTTTGTGCAGTAGTTTCCAACCTTTTTGTTATTTGCCCCAGGAATGACTACTTTCAGCTCCATCATCACATCAGATACTACATATGTCACTGATTTTTGAGTATTTATGATAATTTTCCCCTCTCAGATTGTTTCCTTTGGATGGTTCTAGAGGTCTGAACTGGTAAAACTATCTAGTATTCAATTTCAAAAGCAAAGATTAGGGAAAAGTAAAAAAAAAAAAAAAAATTCCACTTAATCATCTCGTGGCCTCAGATTTGTCTTGTGACCCCTTGGAGGGGTCCAAGTCTCCAGCCTGGGAAGCACTGTTATTAGTGCACAGTAAGGCTTCAACTATTTTTTTTTTTCATTATCAGTAAATCTGCTGATTTTTTTCATGGTTAATTTTTTGTTCATAAAATGCCAAAGAACTAAAAAAAAATGCTCATCACAATCTTCTTCACATAGCTTCTTTTGTCCAACCAACAGTCCAAAACCCAAAGACTATCACACATTTACTACATGATACACGATTTGCTATCATAAATGATGAAGAAAAGCAGCAAATCCCCACATTTAAGAAGCTAGAACAATTAAATGTCAAAATAGCAATTAATTTATCTCATTGCTGTGCTGTGGGACTGTGATGCTCACAAGTGGAATACAGGGGTTTTCTCCTCAAGTTTAAAAAAAGCTGTATTAAAGTATTAACACCTTCCACTGTTTTATATTTCTCCTGCAGTGGAATTGTTCTATACCATAAGCTCTGTCAAAAATCTGTCTGCCAACCCTTTTATGTAAATGTTTTAAAAAAACAAAAACAAAGCTGTGATGTTTCTATAAGCGCCAACCTATTCAGATTCTGAATAGGTTGATAAGTGGCTTATTATGTCCACTGATATAGGCTGTTTCTGACCAGCGAGTGAATAATGGTAACATGCATGTGGCTCTAACAAATGGTCTGACCACACAAAAATAAACGCCCACGTCCTACTCCGACACTGCACCTCTTGTTAGCACCGCAGCTCACCGTGTCCATGTAAGGTATGTTGTCTTTGCTCAACCTGTTCTTTGTTAAGTTCCTTCACCTTGTCCTGATTTACTGGAGCTTCCACTAAAAGGACCTTCGTGGAAAATTATACAAGAGAACAAAAATGTTTCCTCTCAGTGATGCATAGGTTTGAAAAGCTTCTTCTCTGAGGCTCAACATAAACTGAAGGTTATTACACTCATTGGCTTCTGCGTGTAGTTCGACCATGTAGTATCCACACTTATTACGTAGTAATTATATAAAATTTTGATACAAGGAAAAGCTTGAGCTTACTCATTGTATCTTATTTTGCAAGAGGTAAGTTCGCTTCAGAGGTTGTGTTTGTAACTGGAAAGACGAGCTCTAGTCCAAACTTTGGAAAACAGCATTTCAGTTTGTTTGTGTCCAAGTCTACTTCCCCCTGTTGCTCACCAACAGCTGAGGAATGACTTTAATAGAGACGGAGGAGAGGGAAATGAGAGCCAGCCTCAAAGCAAACACTTCACGTCACTGAACACCTGCTTTGGCCTCTTGGTTCCATGGGAGAAAACGCACTGAGGTTGCACTTTAGCACATAGCTGCCCTGTTTGTTTGGTGCACTCACCACAGACAACAATAGCCAAGTGTCTCTCTGGGCATGAAGAGGCGTGGGTGGATTTATTTAAGAATTTGGAAATCTGTTTATTTTACCTGTCAGTTATCCGCCTTTAGATGGCTGTCGGCCAAATGTTACATTGACAATATTTTTAGAATCTACAAAGGTTGTGCTTATTATTTATCACAATCGTGTGAATGTCTCAATAAATGTCATGAACACTTAAAGGTTAAGATCAAATATGACACATAAGAATTTCACTGGGCATTTTTATAAAACAGAAAGGCAGAACATTGGTAAGTGGCCTGTGTATGATGGACACAGATAAATGCCTCTTCTTACATGATAATCCTTTCAGCTTCTACACCTGACAAAAAGACATCCTGTCAGTCATTTTACAAGCATCTCTTTACCAAATAAAGAAGTAAGGACAAGCAGAGGAACTGGAATAATCATCTAGATTAAGTAGAACTAGACATCCACCATGAGTGTCAATGAATGGTCAGTCCTTTTAACAGAAAATGGTCCCGGGTGCGACCTGAAATATTCAATCAGTACTACTGCTTAGTTGCTGTCTTGCTGAAAAGATGGATGTATTGTCTAGTATTAAGCTAGAGCCCCAAGTAGTTATGTTAGACTAGCATAATTTTTACATTTCTGTTTAACTACCTATTTAACAGGAAAGATGCTAATTGCCTAGCTTTAGAGGTGATGGTAGGCCAAGCTAGCTGTTTTCATTTGTTTCTAGTCTTTATGCTAAGTTCAGCTAACTGTCTCCAGGTTCTAGCTTCATATTTAGTGAACAGAAATCAAAGTGATATCCACATTCTTATTTAACTCTTAGCTGGAAAGCAAATACGCAGGCTTCCAACTTCCCGAAGTGTACCTTTCCTTTCTTAAGCAGCACTGGAATATTTAAAGTTCCTCTCCAAACATGCTTTAAAGTAAGTAAAAATACTCTGCTATGATTAATGTTTTGTTTAACATAGTTTTCCGGCATGTAAAGTAAAAGAAATTAAAAAGAAAAAAAAAAATCTCTCTTCCTTATGAGAAATTCTGGATCTGGCCTTGCGCCCCACCCACGACCACTGCTTGTGCTGGGTTAACATTCCCCTAATAAAATGGTTCGTATGATATGTAGCAAGCTAACGCTCCACGAATGACATTGTCACATTACATACTTAACAGAAAGTTACATACTTAAGTTAAGTTGCAAAGGTTAGATTGAGGCAAGTGAAGAAACAATCATGGTTGTGTGTCGTCACATTATGTTCTTAACATAAAGTTACAAAGGTAAGGTTTAGGAAAGTAAAGTTGCATTTGTTAGGTTCAGGAAGAAAATTGGGTATCACAAAGTAATGACATACCTTATAACAGGGTAACTCAACGTTAACTTGGTTTCGAACACTGGCCTCCTGGGGGAAAGTCCTGTGTTTGTTTGACCCATCCAACAGCCCAACCTGCATTTTCTCCTGATTATGTGGGTTATATACAAATTGCAAAATGCATGACTTTTCGTAGAGATATGTACAAACAGGGCATAAGAACAGTCTGTCAAGGTTAAGCAGTGAAAAAGAAGTGTGTGTCAAGATTGTGGATGTGTAAAAAGGACTGGATACAAGGGCTATAAATTACCTAGATCTTCCGCATCCATGGGCCCATAAAGCAAGTGAACTAGTGTTTTTTTTAACCCTGCCTCCCAGCCTCTCAGTCTTGGGCTTGCTGCAATGAATTGCAGTAGGAAAATAACTGATTTGGCTGTTAGTTAATTTTGCAACTTTTAGGACACAATGATTTAAGTAAGAATTATTCAAGTGTTCATACTGTGAAGTTGATATACCTAAAAAAAAATAGCTGCTGATTTACAGACATCTCTTTTACAAGGTAAGTCTATGGGGAAAAAGTATTTTTGTGCCACATTGCATCACTAGACAGACCCGGAAGTTGTAATTCCACTGTTTGGCCACTGTGTCAGATTGGCTTCAAAGCCTGACGCTGTTCCTGGGGCCTTGATCGAGATGGCTAGTCTTTGCGTTACAGGAAATATCCAAAAGACTCAGCCATGTTTGAACCTCAGTGAGACCCAGACTCAAATGATGAGTCTGTTGTGCACCAGACGATATATCAGAATGGTGAGTGTAGTTACCACTTTTTATTTGGTAATGTGTTTGTTAGGTTGTAGCTGGATTGGTTGTAACTACCTCCAAAAACTACATACTTTACCATGTTTGCTGTCAAAACTTTCACTATGCTAATGCTAACTCAGCTGACAAGCCCGCTCTATGCTGGGGGCGCTTCTTTCCAATCTTGTGTTTGAGTCTGTTCCCCCGTGGATAGGTGTTTCCCGTATTTAACAGCAAATGGCTTTCATGCCAGTGACGCATCTAATGTAGGTTGCCCCCAAATTCACAGAGGAAGATTATTCCTCGTGGGGACTGGTTTTAGAAGGGAAGAAGGCTCTTCCACCTCAGACAACCCCAGCTAAACCAATGAATAAAGAGGCTATCAACGCCAAGGTTATTCCCTTCGGTCTCTAGTTCTCTCTGACCAATGCCGGACTTAGCTGTCTCACTGATCCAAACCATGGCTGAGTGGAATAAAACATTGTAACAGTGAGAAATGTGTCATGTAGAGAAAAATGCAGAATTGCATTCTTATTGGATGAGCTCCATGACGTTATCTAAAACACATCAATCCCTCAGCTTAAATGTTGCAGTGTTTGACATTTAATGGCTACAGCAAAGTAACTATTAATCACCTCTGTGGCTTTGTGAGGTTGCACATAGTTACCAGCACTCAGGAACATTACTTATTCTAGAGGAGAAAACAGTGCACAAACACGTTACCAAAGAATGTCAATATTAATGCAGCCTTACATAACGCTGAACTGTACGACATTCATTTAATCGGGAGATTACATATTAATCAATAACAGTATTCCATGGTGTAACATTAACATAGTTAAATACACAAAATTTCCGTGTGCTGGCTCTTGAACAAACAGCACGTTGAGGCATCATGAGTTAGCCAAAATTTAATAAAAAAGTTATTGTTCCATTGTGGTTAATGAATTGTAACCCACAAGAAACTTTGGTATAGCTAGCTAACGTCAATGAATGGCATTGACCAACCCTATTTTGCATTTCACATTCACTATTAATATTTACTAAGTTGGTTCATGCAGCTTTAGATGTGCAGAACCTATTTTTAAGATTACTTAAAACTTATGGAAGCTAACTTTGTCTATGTCAGTGACTTTCCATGGTGGAGCCGAGAGTCGGATGCAGAAAGGATCCCAGAATGCAAATTATCCTTTCCTAGGATGGCAAAGGCATGACTGGCCTTATTCTCCCTCTGATTGGCTAGTACTTGTTGCCTTTGTTGGTTGGGTTGGTTAGGTTTTGGCAAGAGGAGGGAGATTGGTAAGGGTCAGGGTGAGAATGTCAGGGCAAGCCAATCAGAGGCAGAGTAAGGTAGAGTAGGATGAGTCATGCCTTCACTATCCTAGGAAAAATTAATATGCTGCCAGTAAAGTTTTGCGTGCGTCATGTCTACGGGTTCTCAGTCAGTTCCACCCCTCACTCCCATCCACTTCCACCCTCTCGACCAAATAGGGTCATTTCCAGTTGCCTCTGGTCGCAAAGAAACAAAATGGCGATGGCCAAAATGCCAAACTTAAGGCTTTAAAACAGTAGTCCACAAACCAACAAGTGACATTATAGTGGGTTCACATTTGTTTGTAACTTGTGAACTTTAATGTGGGCTTCGTTAACTCCTCTGTGACAGTTAACAACACTCATTTTATGGTACCCGGGTTTTCTGGCACAGCACTGGCATGGCTGGTGCTGATGGCAGTTTCAGACGACACAGCTATTGGAACTGCTGAAGCCAGTTCATATGGATATTTGAAGGAAAAATATCTCACATTTAGATGCAAATTGTTCCCGCCAGTTTGAAAAAACAAGTCCAAATGTCAGCCACATTGGCAACAAATTTGAAATGACACACTGAGTTGAAGCTTCTGACCAGCTTTGGGAAATATCTGTGTGTGAATGATGATCACAAAATTGTATTTTAATTTGAAAATGGAAGACAAGAATGTTAACTAGTTAATTTTTTAGGACTATGAACTTAGTTCAAAATTCTAATTGTGAACTATAAACGTGAACTAGTTCATTTTACTCGTGAAGTGGGAACGCGCACAACACTAAGACTTGCTGGAGTCTGTGTACAAGCACTACTTTTTTACCACGAGTCATGCAGCTGTGACACAGGTGGGAAAAATGTTTTAAAACAACTGCACCAAGTAGAATAGGTAATTTGTTTGTGGAAGAGATGTGTGTGTGTGTGTATTTGCATGTGCTCAACCTTTGTTCCGTTTCCTTCTCACCACAGTTCAGTCTCACTGACCCTACATCCTGTTATAGCTTTGGGCATTTTAGTGTTTTCACACGCCGGTGCAAAAACAGCAGCATTTATAGCAACCTCCAGTGTTTGCCACCAGCCTCTCAGTTACTGGAAATCCTGGGATTGAGTGAGCTTACTGTAATAGCGCACCTGCCGCAAACACACTCTCACACACACACACAAATATAAAAAAGAGCAACAACAGGGTGAAAAACAAGTTTATGACAACATTTTGCCATCCGCAAACCCTCTGGCCCCGGGCAGTGCTGGCCTGGGGCCAGACCACAGCATCCTGACGTACAGTATGAAGCTGTCTGTTGTCTCTCCCCCATATTACTCACCACCCACTCTGTCTCCATGATTGGAGGAATCAGGGAACAGACAGCTTCTCCTGAGGGCACCCACCTGTGGCATATCAACCTTGAGGGGAGGGGTGGGACTTTACCCAACCCTGATGAGTCAGGCATTACTGGTGCGGCCAGTGTCAAGTTGAGACATCTATGGCTTTTGCTAGTTGCATCATTTGCAAATTTGGAGACACAAGCATGGGCAGATCTGACTGAATGTCTAGGTATAATATCCAGTGTGCTTTTTAGAGTGATGAGCCAATTGCAAACTCCGTGTTCTGTCTGTGTATTTATTACTGTGTTTAAGTACAGAAACCCAAAAAAAGGGGGGTGAAAGACTCAAGGGAAAAGTTTTCTGTGCTCCATTTGCTCCAGCAATGGTTGCATTTTGATGACCTTTCTGTGAAAGACCTTCACAAGGCCAAAAGATACAATCCTCAGCAGACTCGAGAGAAACCTCTTGTCTGTGTGTTTTTTCACATTTCCCTTTGATAAATAAATAGCATAACCAGGAAAAGATTCGGCCCTGAAGGTTTATCTTCATATTTGGCATCCCCCTTTACTCCTCGGTTTCAGCGTAGAACACTCACACTGCCAAATAAAACATTTTTAAAAGTTTGATGGAACATTTTCAAACTTTTTTTCTGCAGTGTGAAGAGACTGTCGGGGTGAAAAAAAGCAGATTAACATTAAAATATCTAAGCATTTCTTTAAGGAGAGAAATCTTAATTTTTCATCCTCCAGATCCCATGAGGTTTTAAATGTAATACGTACTCCTTAAAATTGTGCTCATTGCCTGTTTTTTCTCTCAGCCAGGCACCGAGGCTACCCAAAGCCGGGGAAACCATCCATGGTCGCAAGTTCTTTATCGGCTTCGGAGGTAAAGGGGCCAATCAGTGCATTCAGGCTGCAAGACTGGGGGCCAAAACCGCTATGGTCTGTAAGGTATGACGCTGGAATCAAGTTTGCAGTCATACGCTGTGGTGTCTTGTGTTATAATGTGTTAGTCTGAAGCCTAGCCTGAATGTGAGCATTTCAGTTTAAAAAAAAAAAAAAAAAAGTTATTTTGCTTGTCCAACCTTTGGCTCATCTTCGTGTTACTCAGTACACATAATCAGCCATCAGCTGCTTTATTCCAACAACTAGTTAACAACTCCCAAAAACCTTATAGCTTCGTTCACACTTCAGTCATTTCACCGCATCAACTCTCCATGCCTCATTTTCTCTTGATCAATACTATACCGCATGCATACGCCCACCCACGCTTGAGTGCCTTCAAACAAGCCTATTCCCATACCATACAACCCAGAGTCTCCAATCAGTAAGCTCAGTGTGGCCTTTCAACCTGAGCACTAAAGCACCGAAGCCCCACCTCTGTCAGAACAAAGAGGCCCGATCGATAACAACCCAGTGCGGGAGGAGCTCTCCGGGCATGGGGAGAACCCAAAAATAGACACCCCGGCTTGTCAAAAACATCCAAGACGGAAGGCCGCTCTTCAAAGAGAATGGGGCCAAGCAGCCAATACCAGCCCAACCCATTATCACAGGCAGCTAGAAGTGCCCGCGTTTTGGCACGTTTTTTGGAAAGCGTGGGTTCGAAGTAGGCGCCTCGGGGCAAGGTGGGGACCCCTTCCACAACCCAAAGTAGCTACAGATGTGGACATCCCTATGCGGATCAGGGGAAGAGGGGAAGGAGGGAAAGCGAGGTGGGCATGAAGAGGCGTGAAGGCGGGGTTATCGTGTCTTCAAGGCTTGGCGCAGCTGGTCGTGTGTTTGCGCGTGTGTGCGTTTGTTGACTTTGTGTGTTAGTTTTTGCACATTTTCGGCGGCGGCACCATGCCAGTATGCTGGCAGGGCACACGAAAATCCAACCCAACTGAGGTTTGAGTATACCACTTTTCAAAAGTTGCCGCTAACCAAGTCTGACCCCGCTTGACACTCTCTTTGTTGTAATCGTTTTGCCTTCAATCTTTTCTAGGTTGGTAAAGACTTCTTTGGAGACAATTACATTCAGAATTTCAAGAACAATGGTGTACACACAGGTACAGTTTTTTTTGCATTACTGTACATGCCAAATTGGTTGCCATTTCCATGTTGCATGGCAAAAAGTTCACATTCAGAGCAATGTTTTTTTTAGTCTGTATTTTGCCAGTTCTTTTTAGTTACTCGAGGCTTTTGGATATACAAGAAAGTTTCTCTGTTGTTATGGCCAATAACTGTTAAACCGTTTGGATTTGTTAAAAATAAAGTTGTGCTCAGTGCACATATCACACTCCAGATGTTTATGGCCTGTCTCTTGGTAGCCAAAAACCTGACGTGAGCCAAAGCACTCCAAGCAATTAGTAATGGTTACTATGGTGACATTTTGGTTTTCAGAGGTGTGTTAAATAAAAGCCAAATAATGGAGGCTTTTAAACTCTGATTTGCACCTTTCGTCTTTTCCCTCTGTCTCAGATTTTGCAGAGCAGACCTCTGACGCAGCCACAGGAGCTGCCTCCATCATTGTCAACGATGCAGGTAAATGCTTTCCCCACTAGCCTATACCACCCTGCTGAGATCCTAAAAGCTCTAAAAACCCAGCAGCTCTTTGAGCTGGAGAAATGGCGTCACACGTGTACAACCGAGAGTGCATGTGCTACTCTTTCTCACTACTACAGACACACTGCACACCGATGCATTTAGTACTGCCACTGACTCACCACTGTTCAAGTGACTATAATCACCGGATATACACTCACACACACGCAAATACTTAAGTGCACTAAACCGTGCTGACTATCCACAGGTTCTAGTCTACAACAATACAAGACTTTTCAGATAGAGAGCAACTTCCGTCATGTAGCAAATACAGTCAGGTGATGTAAAACTCTCATGATACGCAGATGCCCTTTTGGATTTGGACCCCTTTTCTACCATTTATAGCCATATAGTCAGTAAAGTGCATCTTCATTCATCATTATGCAGTAAAGTGTTTGAATTCAATGTTTCAGAATGCAGAGGTCTAGCTGAAAGTGGTTCATTGAGAGATTGCAGGAAATAATCACTGTGCACAGGCAATTTTGCATTAGTGTGAAAAGGTCAATTAATTCCTTAAGTGATGAAAAGAAATGCTCAAGCAGAAAAACAAATCAAAACATTAGGGTTCTGTGGCTTTATTTGAAGTATTTTGAAGGTTATAATGTGATGACAAAGTGAGTATATGCTTAAAGGAGTAAATAGGCATGGACATTTTGATGAAGACTTGACGTCCTGTTTGACTGTACATGTTTTTCATATTAATGCCAAATGTCAGTTGGTATATTGCCCTGCTAGCACAGTGTAAAAATGAAAAAGAAAAAGTATAAAAATAAAATGTACAGCAAGCCACCACAGTATCTCTTATCTCACATTCCCAATTTAGCTCTTTTTGTGGACTAGAGAGTTCCCATGGCTTCTCAAAGTCATCACACAGTGGCTGCTGTATCCTCACACGTCTCTTTTGGTGTCCACGGGCAGGTGAGAATGCCATTGTGATCGTAGCCGGTGCCAACATGCTGCTGGGCAGCGAGGAGCTGCAGAAAGCGCTTCCAGCCATCAGTCACACAAAAGTGCTGGTGTGCCAGCTGGAGATCAGCCCGCAGACATCCCTGCAGGCACTACGCATGGCTCAGGAAAACAAAGGTCAGTGAGTGTCAGCGTACTGTATGAGATGGTGTGTATACAGCACATGTACAGGTTCCTCTGAAGTCAGAGCAAGTTTGAAGAAGTATTATAGTGCCTCTCTTACACAATACAGAACAGAGGGTTACATTTGCATTAACTGTGTTTATCCTCACCAAGCATGCCTCAGTCAGCCCATAATTTTACCATAGAAGTGGCAGGTAACTTTTAGATAAATAGTCATGTGAGGTTTTTCAGCTGATCATGTCTGCCTCCTCTTCATCTGGTAAACAGACCCTAAATAAATAAATGTTACAAATGTTTCAAATGTTACCAAAGTCTTTCTTTTTAAAACACTAATCCCATGTTGACTTTATAGGGGCTATAAAATGTTAGCTGCTAAGTAAGAGTGAGGACTGTGTATTCATGGTGTTACAGTGGACCCGAGTGATGGAGGAAGAAATGTGTCCAAAAAAGTATCAGAATGTCTGTGGAAACTTCTCAAACTACTTATGCAAATCTTAGTCCACTTCTCTGCCGGCCAACTGTGTTCTCACTCAGTATGTCCAAACCCCTCATATATCACTATATACATACTGCCTCTGACTTAATCCTCATGCAAGACCCTGTTGAGCCTGCTCCTCTGTAGCCAGGGGAGCTGCTCTGTCCAAGTTTACTCCTTGGCTAGCTTGACACTGCACATTCTCTAAACACAACAGCCCATACATGGCGGGGAGAGGTTTTATACAAGTTTATAGTCACGCATATACTGAAGAGACATGAGTGTCATGCCTGGTAGCCAATCGGTAAACTTCAGTAGGAATTAAGCCAAGTTTGCAAGGCGTGCCAGTCACCAAGATCTGACTGGTGTGGAAGGCAGTTGCAGTGGCAACCAACACACTTAGGAGCAAAGAGCAAGATGGTTCAGATGGAAGCAGTGTATTTTGGCAAAATTGGAATTCATGTTGATATCGCCAAACTACTGGAATCTTTTCTAGCTGCTGTGAATTCAATCAGACCACAGCCTACATTCTTATGTGTGTCATTTGGCAGTGTCGAAAGATTCATTTTAGGTACAGTATCCCACTTTAAATGCAGTTTCAACTTCAACTCATTACCAAGCAAACACACTGTTTAATGCACACACAGTTTTTGCTGCGGCAGCGTTACTTGTTCTGGTTTTGACAAGTAATTTACGGTGGCTAATGTTAGCTGTATAACTTGTTTTACTGAGCAAAACTGCTGACTTTATGGCCATTTTTACACAGAGATCTCATGAAAGGGCCGTAGCAAAGACCCTTCATCATG
Source organism: Chaetodon striatus (assembly GCA_029783705.1). Lineage (NCBI taxonomy): Eukaryota > Metazoa > Chordata > Actinopteri > Chaetodontiformes > Chaetodontidae > Chaetodon > Chaetodon striatus. The sequence continues at coordinate 23,737,797 of JAPZEB010000007.1, forward strand.
TCAGCTTTGTTTTTTAATACAGAGCCAAACAATACAGGCATAATGCGCCCTTGTGTGGGATTTTTAGATAGCATGCCGGTGTTCCAGAAGAGGCAAGACAGTAATGGCGTGTAACACAACAGCACTTGCCTCTAGTGTTACATTTAATATGTATGTCTGACAGCACTTTCTAAACAATAACAATGGCATAACATATTAATAACAATCCTTTACTATCCTTGTTATATGGTGGTCTTCCCAGTTTATGGAAATTTTTGGCTGCTGTTCTTCTTTGAGTTAGCCGCTAACTGCTGCTAGCTGCTTTTTAGGTCTCTCAGCGATGGGTCATATGCATAACTCATCATCAAAACATAACACCTGTCCTGTCCTGCCGGCTATCCCTCTTACACAGATGTTGATTCAGTGTTGTTAGTAACTCCGCTGCCATCTTAAGATGAGACAACTCTGTTCCCCCATTCTGCTGTCATACCTTTTATACAAAACACCAAGGCTGAATAACAGCACCACATTTCCACCCTGAACAGGCAGTATAAAGGGGCATATGACTCTTCTCTATTTGTGCTACTGTTACAGTCCAATCATGTCACAGATACAGATTTGTGACAAATCTATGGTATTATTTTGTGCTTGTGGTCCCATTCCACTTGCTCTCCGTCAGTTGCCTAAAGGCTTTGGTGTGCTTAAACTAAACGGCTTGTCGAATATGTTCTGAAACTCCCTCACACCTTTACAATGTCAGATCCAGCAATTTCTGTAACTTTCTGAAACTACTAGACTACTCGTCAAGCATAGCCACTTCTCACAGAGTCGACAAGGTGAAAAAGTAACTCAACTTCAGCTGCCTTTTTTTTTTATCACATACCTGCTTTCAGCAGTTTTTGTGTCTACAGCTGAGCAGCAGAACACTTTAGCCGTCAGACAAGGTTGGATGCCACAGAAAACTACAGCAGAGGATGGGAAGATCTCTTGAAATCAGTCATGTGACTTTTCTGTTTGTATTCTACATTTACACTTTCCTTTAGAGAGAGAGGCTCCCCACTGACTGGTATCACTTTATCAAGTGAAGTGCGAGAAGTGGATAAATGTTATATTTTCAGTGTTTATCAGGTCCCTGCTGCTCACATTCTACACCAACCACCATGTCTGTACACACATTACTGAAACCCAACAGGATACATGTTGTCCTGCATGAACAAAAGCTATTTTAGTCCGACACCCTCCCTCTGCCCCTTCCTCCCTCCACCTTTTCGTCGATAACCAGGTTACTGAGCTCGTCATCTTTAACGGCATCCTATTATTAGCAGCCCTCCGCGTCATTCGAGACGTCTGGGGAGCCTCTCGCCCCTGTCATCAGGGCCTGTCGCTGGTAATCGCTCGCTGCAGGCTGCCAGAACGAAAGAGTCGCAGCCATAACCGTGTTGCAGATGGGACACCCAGATGGCCTCGCCGAGCGCCACCCTCTTTTCCCGAGCCCCCCCCCCCACTCGTCACCGTGTCGAACGTACCACTGGATTAGGCTCGGCATGTGGCACCAGGAGAGAGGCAATGCGAG
>JAPZEB010000007.1:23755365-23768784 GCA_029783705.1 Chaetodon striatus
CCCCCCCCCCCCCCCCCCCCCCCCCTTCTGTTCTTTGATGGGCCCATAAATTCTGGAGTGTTTAACTCTTTTGGACATCATAATCCCTCTTCCAGTAAGGCCCTGTCTTTGTTACTGGAGAGAGGGAAAAAAAACAAGTTGTTATCAAGATCATTATTCACTTGGTTGAGCTTGTTCTGGTAACACAGGCCTCTAGTTATGATTACCTCTTCTGTTATTACTGCTTTGATTGTGTTTTCTCAAGCAGTAGTGATGGAAATGTTTTTTAAAGCCCCACGCTTGTCATCACTGGGATTTTACTTGCTCTCCAGTTTTACTAGTATCGGACTGTGAATTGAGGCCGTATTCTAGGCTGCGATTCTTCGATATCAACACAGTGAGTCACTTGCGGTTTCTAACTATTTTAGATAGGCTACTGTTCAGCCGGGTGCCGCGGGTGGCATGACCCGCTACTGATAGAAACAAACACAAATTCACCTTTCTGCCACCTACCAACCTTTTTTGTTTGCATGTCGTCACTTTGTTTCGACTTGTCTCAGATGTAATATTTCTCACTGAGCTTGGTTAATGATGAGCCAATATGGCTGCTAAATCATCGAGGCTGTAACTATTTCATCATCTGCTCCTCCTGCAGCTGTCTGAATAACACATTTTACATGGCACAGGCAATCATGGGCTTAGTCAGGGTCGTGAATCTGGATGAATAACAAAGTAAACCCACTCATCCACTGTGGGTCTCCCCCATCCCTCCCCCCTGTTATCCATTTGTCTCCCTTTTTTCTCAAATTGAGAGCAGGCTTCCCTCTCTGAGATCAGAGCCTTGGCTTTTTTTTGTGTGGACAGTTAGATGAGGCTATAGCACACACACACACACACACACACACACACACAAACACACACACACAGCCAGCGCCTTTTAGCCCCAGCAGGACTTGGGTGGCCTTGGTTTCCACTGCTCCGGGAGGTCCACTGTGTAGGGCGAAAGGTAGACAGTGCTGTCTAAACCAGACATTACAGCTGTACGGTGGGTCTGGACAGTCAAATTATTCCCAGTCTTCTCCAATGACTGGAGACGTGTAAGGACCAATTGCACGATTCCTTCCTGGAAGCCAAAGGTAAAGGAATACCTCCTGAGCTTTGTGTTCCTTAACCCTGCAAACTGAAGGTCAGCGTGACACAATGAGAAAACTGCCACATCACCATGTTTTAATAGACTGCACATGCTTCAGCAGCTGCTGTTTAGCGACCCAGATGTTAGGCCAGGCCTCTGCCAGTGCAGTCCTGTCGATCAGAGATACACACAAAAGGGTGAAAGAGGACCAAGACAAAGCGCTGCGGATGGATCAAAGATGTCAGAGCCCTAATTGGTCCAATTAAATGTGTTTTTGATCTCTGAATCTTCCTCCCTCGTCGCTTCAGACGAGTCGTCCCCGGCTGTTCGCGAGTCTTACTGGAAGCTTCCGGACGTGGAAGCCACTGTGAGTCATCCCTGCCCCTCAGTTGGTCTTTACTCTCCCCTGGGTGCCTTTCATTGACAAAGGCTGTAGGCTTCAGGAGTTAATGGCACATGGGGAGTCAAGATCGCAGGAGGCCTCTGGGTGAGAAATACAGTCACAGGTTCTGGAGGCTCGAAAGGTTCAGTGGGCGCTGTGGACTCACAACATGAAAGACGTAGAGTGAAGAGCCTTCTCTGAGATCTGCATTTTCTATGGGTTGTTTTTTTTTATATATTTGTTTTAGAGCTGATTGCTGTGGTGTTTCTGCACTGCACTTTACAAAGATCACTTGTCAATCAGAGCATGTGGGCGCCACTGTTGTTTTGTCCTTGGATTTTCTGTTGATGGACTTCTGCGTTTCTGTATGCGCTCCTTTGTTTGTCTTCACAGCCATGGAGGTTATTGCTGCATGTGTTAACTATTTAGTTTGTCTTCTATTTATTCTAAACTCACACCACTAAAGCTGCTGCCAGAAGCATTAAAAAAAGGTCACTTCCCTGGTGTTTTGTCAGCCTACCAGGTACAAAAGTGTTCATAACAGCAAATGGAAAGCTTTCAACAGCCATAGGTGTGTCACTGTTGTGTTAAATCGACCCACGTTGACTCATTCTAACGCAATTATCTGTCAGAATAGAAAAACTAAGCTTTTAATAGATTGAATTAAACTGAACCAAATCTATAAAAGTTCCAGGGACATTTTTGGAAGTGGTTTAATTCACACAAAGCAGCAAAGCTCACTGGCTCTCTGATCACATGCTCTCATCGCAGCGTCACACTACAAACACGTCAAACTGTACAGAACTTCCTAAATCATACTTTGTTAATTTAGGAAGCTTCTTGCAGACACATCTGCCACCCTAATTTCTAACTTCAGTCTGAGTAGCAGAGGAGATAAGGCAGAGGAACGGCACGGAGGTCAAGACGCGGCGGACGGAGTCAACCAGCAAGAGCATCACAGCTCATCCGCGGCAAGCGCTTGTGTCACTTGATTGACAGGCCTCCAGATCTAACCTTCATCAAACTGTGTCGAGGGCAGCGGTGGCGGGGCTGAAGGGGGTAGCGCTTGTCAGCCTCGTTGAGACTCATTCACTAGATCCAGTAGCGTCACATGCCAGTCTCAGCAGAGGGAATGTTAGTAAGACACACAAAGGTTGGATGGTGGCCCGCACAGTCAAGTGACCTCAAGTTTGGATTGGAACAGTGAAGTCTCATTTCGTCAGTACTTATTTAGATGAGGATTGGCTCACCAAGAAATGACAAAGGAAGTCATATGAAAGTGGTTTTTTTTTTTGTGTGTGCAAAAAAAAACAAAACATGGACATCTTTGCCAACAAGTTCACCACATCAACATTCAAGATGATATGTCTGATAAAATTGCAGTATTGCAGGTTTAATACACTAAGACAAAGCTTATGCAGCATTTTGTGGTGTAAACTGTGCACAATTATTATTAATTCAATAGTACAAATTTCAAATTTGTGATAGGAAATACTAATTAAAGGGCTCTTGGCTACAAGGACCATTTTTGGAGAACTCTATATTCTTTTCGTGCACCTTTTTGAGTGAAATCGACCACATTGAACCACACAAAGCTGCACATTTTTGCCTTGTCTCGTGGCTTGTTTGAGCATGAAATGGACCCTAAATAATAACATCATAATTATATTCATAGTAATAATACTCAGCTACACAGAAATCGAATGTTTTAAGTACGCTATGGAAGCACAGACAAGCTAAAACTGTTTGGATTTTGCATAACTGAGTACAAAGTGCTGCATGTAGAAATTTTAACACCACTGAATTTATTGCATTGAAATATTTTATCTATCTAAAAATGTTTGTAATAAAATTCCCCTCATTTTCCAGATGGTAATTTTGCTTTGTACAACTTCAAAACGTTTTTTTTTTTTAGGTTCATAAATTCCAAAAGTAAATTTAAGTGTCCATTGCCTTGGATCATGTGACTGACAGCATGTAACTTAATATGAAGGAGGTCTGATCAGTTCCATTCATGTTAAATCAATTATCCTAGCATTTCTGAATTTTTAATTTGAGTTTTTGGTATGAATTTCACCAGTCCAATTTAAACAACTTAAGTTTTTATTATTACTTAGTACTATAACTTAAAGATTTTACTATTTTTTTTTCTTTGCTGCAGCTCGTATTTTAACTGGGACAAATTGTTAGTCACATATACACGCAACTCTCGCCTCACTCCACTGGTTGCCACTTAACTTTAGAATTGATTTTAAGATTCTTTTAATAACTTTTGTAGCTCAACGTGGTTTAGCTGAGCTTCTGACTAACCATGCTCCGAGTTGTGACAAGAGAACTCAAGCCTACCCCTCACTAGTCGTCCCTAGATCGAGGTTGGAAATGAAAGGTGACCCGGCCTTTGCCATTAAGTCCCCACAGCTCTGGAATTCTCTGCCTGAGGAGATGAGGCTGGTTAGCACATTACCTGTTTTTAAATCATTGCTCAAAACATATTCATGGGAAAGCTGTTTCCTTTTAATGCTTAATTTGTACTTTGTGATTTGTATCTTTTGTGTTCCTTTTGGTCTGTTTTTGCCTCTGTACACACTATTTGTCTTAGCTCTTAACATTTTTTTAAAGAAAATATTGTATTGTTATTGTTGTTTTATTTTTAGGCACGTTGTGAAGCACTTTTTTAACCCTGTTTAGATAAGTGCTATACAAATACAATGATTATTATAACATTTTTAGATCCAAAAAAGACCAATTGAATTCATTGTTAATTTCATGTTTATTTTTTTGATATTTGACATTTAAAAACTCTAAGAAATCTGAATTTGTGAACCCATACGTATAAGTTTTAAAACTTTAGAAACTGCACAATTTGAAATTATCTTCCTGAAATTTCAAAGAGAGGAATTTTGACAACATACACTCAAATGGATGCTTTTCAAAGTAATTTTGCAGTGCTCCAAATTCAGTAGTATTTAAATTTAAACAATTAGTATTCAGTAGTTATTAAACATTAAGAGATTTTGTGTGAAATTTTAATAGTGTCTAAATCAAAATATTGTATGTGGGTTTTTCCCACCCTAGACAGAATGCAAATCTGAGCTTAACTGTTAATGTTTTATTCTATGACATGTGCCAAATTTTAACTGTCAGCATAAAAGTATCGACTATTAGCAAGTAAGCCCTTAATACCAGTATTAGCTTCCATAAACCTGTTTGGACCCCACCCTGTCGTAGTCTGACGAAACAAAGGCAGTTGTTCTGGCAGGGATTTGTTTGTAGATGAGTTGAGTGTCAACAGGTGATTCAAAAGCAAAATGAGATGAGGCATGTGCAAAAATAATGATGTAATGTCATGAATATAAAGACCAAAATATTATATTTTCAATTGGCTTAACTAGTTGTTGAAGCTGCCCCCGTCACTGTGCTGTGCTCTGTTGGTCATCGGTTCCCAAGCATCAACTCCCACTCAAGAGCAGAATCACCGTTTTAACCGCAACGTGTGAACTGGGAGACAGGCCAGAGCCGAACCAGTGGGACTGCTTCACCAAAGCCTTATTTCCAAATGCTGGACTGTATTGTGGCCCAGCCCAGCTACCAGACAGTAGACATAAACATACCATGGCTTTAAACATGGAAATCCACCAGGCCTGTGAAATGTTTCAGCTCTGATCTCATTCTTTCCAGCATCTCTCCAGGAGTCACACCAGTGGCGTGCAGAGGGTGGGGGTGAGATGCAATAACGGCCTTTCAAATGTCAAATCACAACTTTTTTTCCTTCTCACATTACTTGTATCTATCATGTTGTTGAACAAAGAATGCTTTAAATGATACCAGTTTAGGTGCTTGTGGACAAAAATCCATGTTGTCTGGACCGTGCCCTCCAGCTGCCCCGGCTACTGTGGACCCCGTTTGGCCCCTCTCTGTTCCTGGTGCCCTGTCAATCACAGGGCACGGCCTTCTCTGCTGGGCCGGGGTCAGTGTTAGGGTTTTTGTTTTTCGCCCCATGTCACTGAATCATCGCCTCGCAACCGACAACTTTACCCCTGACAAAAGGGTTACTTTGAGGTCGGAGGGTGAGGGGTGTTGGGAGGGTGGGTGATAGAGGTGCTCAGACGCGAGAGTGCAATGAACTCTTTTGAGGGCCACAGTGATGAGTAATGGAGCGGGCTTGTGAGAACCAGCGTCGGGGGGGAATTTGTGGTTAAACATGAGCGTGTCGCCACATACCATTGTGCCTTTTCCCATCAGCGAGCCACCCCCCCTCAGCATCACGTTCCAGCCAACCCCTCCAGGGCGTAGACGGCACATTCCATCTCTATCAATAGATGATGAGGGAAAATGGATAGTTTATCCGTTTAAACAGATAGCCAAAACCAGAGCTGTTGGCAGTTATGGTGAAGCCACTGACACGTGATTAAAGCTACCATGTGCTTTTCAGCTGACTTTAAAAGCATTCAATAAACTCTGTGGGGTTTTTGTTTGGTTGCTCCAGTTTCTGGTTAGAAAGTTGCTTCTGATAAGAACATTAAATTTGTTCATTAGCAATGTTATGCGGCTTATACATCATCAGTGGCAGCATTTTTTTTTTAAGTGACTTAAGACTTTTGGTTTTTCTTTGTAGTAAAGTGAAAAATATTCTGCTTCTCTATATAATTAAGGGCTCCATGTATCAATCATAATGCATTTAAGATGTTTCATGAGCCTATAATGTCCTGTTTATCATTGGCTGACATTATGAGGTGTATGTAAATGTGAGTAACACAGATGTTTCCCCGAAAGAGCTGACTGAGACACACTTACACACAAGATAACAATTCAGGAACTAATTTCAAAGTAGTTGAGACTTCAGGCAGCATCACAAGACTTGGAGCAACAGCTAACAAATGCCATAGCACCCCCTACTGTTGACACTTTGTTGAATTGAGAAATGTAGCAGCGCATCAGATTTTCTCAGGGTTCTTACACTCTTCAAATTATGTTATGAAACACTTTAAATCAGTAAAGCTTTGAGATGAATTCTATCACTTTAACATGGATTCACTGTTTGTCGTTTTCTTCCTCACACACACTCACGCAGCCGGCTCTGATTCTGCTGAGCAGAGCACAGCTGTAGAATTACACAGTGGAATGGTTTGAACCACAGGTGGAATTTAATAAAGCATCCCTGTAATATTGTTTCTTGCCAGGGCGCTGGAGACAGCTTTATTGGAGCACTGGCGTTTTACATGGCTCATTATCCTACAATGCCTCTGGAGGAGATGGCCCGCAGAGCCAATCAGGTGGCAGGAGTGAGTGTGCAGGCTGTTGGCACGCAGACGTCTTTCCCCTTCAAAAAGGACCTGCCAGCTGAACTGTTCTGAGAGCAGCAAAATCACTTCTGAGATACTACTGAGTGTGGACCACAGCTGGAATGAGCCTTAGCGACCCGCAAACACAACTCTTATATGACATGAGCTGCTTTAATGAAATCTGAGAATGAACAATATGAAACAACTGACAACTGTTAATGATGTAACTAATGTTAAATAAAGCTGATCATGATTTCAATTTGACTGTCAACATAAGAGTTTAATGAATAGTGTCTATGCAATAACAAGCCAACTTACAGTGTCAGTATTTTTAAACTGTTTCATAATTGTCAAACATCTTAACACTGATCTTGTACTGCACATAATTGACTTAATTTATTTAACTGGCCCAAATATATCATACTTCACAAATGTTTTCATTACAGGTAATACACAGCCCCAATAAATACATCACTTTGACACTTGAGTAGTAGTTTAAAATGATGGTAGTCGAGACTCTTGAAGCTCGGCCGGGGTTTGCATCACGCTGAACTGATGCAGAGGGGACAGATCCCTGGAGAAATCCTCTGACAACATTTCAGCCAGCCAAACAGAGATGCTGACTGATGAAACACCTCGTATAATCCATGACAATAAAAACAGTCTGTTTAAACCTTGCAGGTTTATGTTGTCCATATATAGGTGCATTGTTAAATCGATCTGATCTTCTTCTTCTCAAAGAACAGGACGTGCTTGTTCACTGCAATGACAGAAAGCAGATATTAAACAAGAGTCACAAGATCTGGATGAAATAAAAAGAAAACTGTATATATAGAGACAACGCAGACAACATATTATTAAAGGTGTACCATTGTTGGCTACTGTTTGCAACCAATATTGCCAGCCAAAGAAAAAGTCCAGATTAATTTTTTTCTTCCAGTACTGTGTCTGTGATTTTCATCGCTTCCTCTTGGATGTGTCCTGCTAACAGTCTGGCACCTGGTTGCTACCTTTTTATAAAATCCGACCTCTGCTGTGTGCTGTGCCCGGGAACACACCAACCACAGCAAAATAAGAACATCTTGAAAAATACAGGCACAGGACAGTGTCTCTGCAGAAATAGACACTGCGCAACACTATAAGTGGACCATGCATAATGATTTTTTGGTACAGAAAATCCTGCACAGTATACCTTTAAAGAGAACAAGTGGTCATGCATTTTTTTTTGCCCAATAAGAGCTTGAACTTGCAGTTTATTTGATTTAGAAATTGATAAGTCTTAGCCCCTTTTTGTAAAACTTTAAATTGCTGCAATTGTTGTCAACATTTATTCTACTTCTGACAACTAACTCTCAAAGTTAAATATCAAGTGGCAGGTAAACTATTCATCACTGGGATCAACATATTTCCATCTATTCACAAAGCCCCAATAAGCATTTCTGATGAGACACTGTTATTAGACACTGCAAAACATTACTGTGCATCAAGACATTTAAACTGGATTTTTATAACTAGAACGAATGCATGTATAGATACTTCTTTACCAGATTCATGGTCTATGGTAGTGATTTATGAAGATGATCACATGCAGTTATCTACTTAAATGGTTTCCCCACCAAAACCTTTACTATACAATAAATTCATAAGTACACAGCAGTTTTGACATAATGCTTTAAAAATGACCCAACAAACCAAATGCAGACATTTCTTAACTTGCTGAATGTTACAATTTAATTTTTCTGTTACTCATGTCACCATTTCACTTTCAGTATCTCAACATAGCCACAGGGTTTTGTCTCAGTGGTTGATTTGTCTTAAATGATCTAAGATGAAAAACCTTCCTGCTACAGTGCAGACACAGGTGCTTATGTTAAATGCAAGTGGCATTAACAACCTGGTATCGTAACCACTGACATAGGTACCAATGTTTAATAGAGTGTTATGTATGCATGTTAGCCTACATCAGTATAAACATCTGGTTAATATATCTTACCAAATGGATCATGTTTGCGCAGCACCAGTTTTTCTGTGAGACGGTTCCTCTTTGTGTTGAAGAAGTAGCCTGTCCCTGCAGCGCTCACCATCTGAACCAGGATGGTCCTGACAGAAAACAATGTAAGTGAATGTGACAGACAAAGTAAGTGACAGGGTGATTTATGAAACTCACTATGTTTTTGTAAATATTATTTCAGAACTTCCACTTACTTTGCTTTTGCCTTGGCCACTGAGAAATGACAAAGAGCAGAGGATACATATTAAAATCAGCCAGATTCATACGAATAATACCAAGCAAACTAAACAAGCATAAACAAATATATTTCGCTGCGTATTAAAGTAAAAGGCTAACAATTTGCTGCTACCAACTCAGGTTAACCGCAGCAACAAAAGCTGAACATGACAATATTGAAAACTGGCGACACTGTACGTTAAGAGTGCCACAGAAATAACTTTAAAAGGAAGTAGAAGTAAAGTTATGGACAATGTCATGTTAGATAATTTAGACTATTGGAGAGTTTACAGCTAACGTTAGCTATCCGGCTAAATTAACGTTAGCTAACGAATTAGTACATGAAACTACGTCCGAGACAGCCCTGCATATGCATGCGCGCGCCCCTTTCAGTAACCACATTAAATACTCACAGTTTACGCTGGTAAGAAACATTTTGCAGACTTTAAACTGCTTGACGAAGACAGCATTAAAACAAAACAGTGTAGCAGAGGTAAGTCACATTGGGAAACTTGTACGTCCGGTTTAACAAGCACTTCCGGGTCCTCTTAAAGGGGCAGTCCACCTGAGCAGCATCACATCAGAAGCCACTATATTAAGTCAAATATTTCAGAGTCAAATATTCAGCAGCACTTCAAGGTCAAGCTGAAATGAAGGAATAGCTTATGCATACTATGTATAAAAATGACCCTGTAGTGAATGAGTCCCTGTCTACCAGTCTGGTTACATGTCAAAAGGATCTGCTTGCTCTTTGGTTTTGATATCCTCTGAAAATAACAAAATGAGTGACTGCCAAACATGTAACTGAAATAGATATTCACTACCCATACATTATAGAGTGCTCCAGGGATGATGTTTTTCTGCAGGTCGATACAGAAGTTAGTGTCACCTGGTTCCCTTGTCAAAAAGTCTATGCAATTCTTACTTTGGTTTTGGATTATTGCAGAAAATAAGCTCTGTGGCAATCATTTATGATACTTAAAGGCTTTATCCAGCAAGGTAATCCTCACACTTTTCTGATTTTTAAGCTTAAATGCAATCGCCAGAGGTAAAAAGCTACCATCAGGCCATAAATGAATTACACCATTGTCACCCCCGCATCGAGGCTTTAAGCCTTTTTCGGCATGATGATGCGCGGTACTCTCATTTAGCCACTTGTTAGCAACCGCCTTTTTTTTTTTAAAGACACATCAAAGCTTCAAAATTTCTACTAAACACAGAAATCTTTTGAGCTTGCTTTAACCACAGACCTTATTTTAGGCATCTAACCAAAAACCCATTCAAAAACCCATTGCCTTTAAGACGAGGGAACTGGGAGTGCTAAAATGCTAACTCACTTTAAGGTTTTAGGACTCATTCCTCAAAACGCCCTATATTAATTCAAACTTTTTTTTCAGAGCAGTGATATATTCAGCAACAATCAGAAATGGTCCCGCTGAAATAAGGGAATAGCTCATGCATAGTATGTATGAAAATAACCCAATAGGAAGGAAGGTTGGTGCTTAGTGCTTACCCAAGCAGCCACCTTCAAGGCTGGAGAATGAAGCCAATGCGAGGGGGCCAAAAACTGCGCTACTTCTAATGGCCACTTGAGGCTGGCTCCAAACAGAATAAATCCCCACTGACATATGTGTAAAATGCCCAATTTAACAGCAGAAATAATCATGCTTACAGCCTGATACAAAATTACTTTTGATCTCTGTGGCTAACTTCAACATTCATAACTGTACAGGGGTTTAATTATTTCATAACTTACCCATTTACATTTTATCAAGGCCCAAAATTGTGCATATTTAATGGTGGGGCTGCTTTGAATCACAGGCTGTCTGCAAGGCTTCAACACAGTCTATGAGTCAGATCCACCCTCTCATCCAAATATGTTCACTTTTGGCTCCAAAAAACACAGAGAAATGCCGAATTGGAGGCCTCAAAATGGCAGTCCACAAACCAATGGATGACATCACGTTAACTACATCCATTATATTATACAGTCTGTGGTGCTCACCTTGATTCTAGAGGACTAAAAATTAAAACCCACGTTAAGAACCTTGGTGTAATCATTGATGATTTAAATTTTAGTGGCCACATTAAAGATGTAACAAAATCCTCATTCTGGCATCACAAAAACATAGCTAAATTAAGAAACTGTGTCCAGGCAAGATTAAGAAAAGCTCACTCATGCTTTTATATCTTGTAGGGTGGACTACTGTAATGCACTCTGTACTGGCCTCCCAGACCATTAGATGGTTACAACTCCTTCAAAATGCTGCTGCTAGAACACTGACAAACACCAAGATGAGAGAACACATTTTGCCAATTTTTAAATCCTTGCACTGGCTCCCATTTAAATATAGACTTGACTTCAAGGCATTACTTATTGTATTTAAGTCGCTCAATGGTCTGGGGCCAAAATATTACACAGATTGCCAAGTACAAGTCGGGTAGGTCTCTCAGATCTGGAGGGACTGGTCAGTTAGTGGTGCCCAGAGTTAAGTCAAAATGTGGCGGAACAGCTTTTGGCCATTATGCTGAAATCAGCTCCCCTTGGACCTCAAATATGCCCCAACTGTAGCCACTTTTTAAAACTAAGCTTAAGACTGTTTTTTCCACAGCTTTGTATTAATTCATTTGGTTTTTTTTAAAATGGTCTTTATACTTACAATGTCATTTTTTTCTTATCTTTTGCCTGTAAAGCACTTTAAATAACATTTATGTATGATAAGGTGCTATATAAATATACTTGCTCTGCCCTGCCAATAGTGGATCAATGCCTATCTGCCAGACTGGTTCACTTTCAAAGGGATCTGCTTGGTCTTTAGAGGGAGCAGTAATTCTGGATTTCACCAGGAAATTCTGTTGACAAGTTTTTCTGTCATCTTTTGTACACACTGGGAGTGTTTTAGCCCAGAATTTTAACATACAATAGTACATTGGCTGAAAACAGGTAGAATGAGATGGTATTTGGGGACAAAGGTAGTTAAGAAACAGCCACATAACCTTGTTTTCTCTTTTTCCTTTTCGGTGTTCTTGCCTTTTTTACAATCCCCTGCCTGCTTCACCAAACAAACTCTTTTCCACAGAATGCATTAATCAGTTATTTGAACAGCAGATTCAGCTATTCTCATGAGTTACGGAACAGTTGGCAGTTTTTAAAAGTAGGCAGACACACAATCACTTTGGCCAGTAGGGATACAGTAGGCATATGGGTCAGTGGACAGTCACATGTAGAGGTACAAGTAAGGGCCTCAGTGGGATACAGTGTGAATTTGAAGCGGTGTCTTGAAATTGAGGTGAAACAATCCTGAAACCGTGTAAATTAAGCTGTGTCTTTTTTCCCCTAGGAACACTACATCATCAGTAAATGACGTAGGACTTCCTCCCACATCAGAATATCACATGTTGACCTGTAGCTTAACAGCCATAGTTGGGGATTGTTTGCCTTTTATAGAGTTTCACACTCATTGGGTGTGAATGCCAAAGTATTCACAGCCTACGTTATTCTACTGCTTTGGAATTTTGGAATTATTGATTTTTCCGCCCACTCTTTTTGCCACGCTTCTTCCCCCACATTTTTTTAACGTACAAACTTGATTGAAACACCAAAATACTCATACTTTTCAAAATATTCAGTGTTTTTTGGGGTATTTTTCCCCATCCAAGCTGATGGGAAGAATGTTCAAACCTGACACAAATTCAAAGTTTTTCAAGCATTTTCAACACGTATCTCCTTATTTATACACTACCCCCCAAAAATTAAGGGAACCCTTTAATCACACATCAGGTCTTGATGAAAATTATTCAAGTTGAAAATCTTTACTAAAGTACATTGTATAATTTGTTGAGAACAAAATGATGTAACAAAGGTCAGTGGAAACCAAAATCATCAACCCACTGAGGGCTGGATTCAAAATCTCTGGTGAATGCCAATCGAGTTGCACAGTGTTGTGAGCACAGGTCCAACTGGAGGATGTCAGGCCATCATGCCACCCTCATGGAGTCTATTTCTGACAAGTTGGTCAGAAACATGCTAACCAGTAGCCTGCTGGAGGTCATTTTGTAGGACTCTAACAGTGCTCCTCCTGTTACTCCTCACACAAAGGAGCAGATACTGGTCCTGCTGCAGGGTTTATGTCCTTCTCTGGCTCTCTACAGCTATCCTGGTGTAACAGTTGGTCTCCTGGTATCTCCAGGCTCTTAAGACTGTGCTGGGAGACACAGCACACTTTCTTGTGACTGCATGTATGGATTTGCCATCCTGGAGGAGCTGGACTACCTGTGCAACCTGACTGGAATTCAGGTACTGCCTCATGCTGCCAGTAGTGACAAGGACACTAGCAGAACAAAAAACTAGAGAAGAATCAGTCAGGATGGGTCACATTTTGGCATGTATTGAACTTTCAAATCCAATTCAAACTTT
>JAPZEB010000007.1:23788396-23802783 GCA_029783705.1 Chaetodon striatus
TTCTGCTGTAAAGTTTGGCATTTTAACATGGGGGTCTATGAGGATTGACTGGCTTCTTGAGCCAGCCTCAAGTGGCCACTAAAGGAACTGCAGTTTTTCCCACTTCGGAATTGGCTTCTTTTTCAGCCTAATGCTTGGCCCATACAGGTTCAATCCATTATATTTGGTTGTATCACATTTTGCACAGTGATGTTGATTGGTTCTTTTGTTTGAATTTTCACCGCTTTTCATTTGCCAATCATATCAATGCACATTGCTCTAAGCAACCTGAGTCTGCCACACCTGCGACCAGCTGACCACACCAAGGTGGCTGGCCATGTCATCAGACGAGGACACCATAGGTTAACACTGCCTTGTTTAAATGTATGTTTTTAGGACTATTCAGCTTTATTGCCCAGTTAAAAACTTTTGTTAGATAAGTAATCAAAAAGTAATCCAGTGTTAGAACTTATATTTATATTTGAAAATAGTTACATTATTTGTTACATTTTTAACAGGGTAACTAATAATCTGTAACCTATTACATTTCAAAAGTAGCCTTACCTTCCCACACTGCTGGTTAGTATCAGTAGGAAGTATCTGGTTAGTGAAGTAGTGAGGGGATATGCAGGTATACAGGGTATACCAACCTATTTTTCTAGCTGTTGACAGAATACCCATCTATTAGCCAAAAGTCATTCGACTATATGAGAGAGTATATCCAAATTCATCCTTGGCAACCCACCCATCTATGTGATAGTACAGTATCTACAGCCCTTTTTACACAGAGATCGTACTATAGGGCCGCTACAAAGTCCCTTTATGCTGCCCTGGTAAAGAGCCAAAGAATCAAATGTGTTTCAGTGTGTGATTTTGGATAGCATGCCCACATTGCAGAATCAATAGAGATGTGTTGGGCATGACATGTACCACAAAAGCGTCTATCTCCAGTGTGACATATAACATATGCGTCTGCAGTGCTTTATAAGCAATGACAATGGAATAACATGGCCATTAGAATGATTTGACAGCCATATCACATATGGTGGCCAATCTCCTTCTCTGCACGGAGGGTAAGGAGCTCCCAGACCTCATTGTTTTCCCAATTTTCTGACATTTTCGGCAGGTGTTCTGCTTCTTTGAGTGAGCTGCTAACTGCTAACAGCTTTATAAATGTCCCGCGGAGGGCCACGCACATACCACGTCATCAAAATGTCACATCTGTGCTGCCCATGATCCCGTCCTGCTGGCTGCCCTGTTTATACAGACATTGTTTCGGCACTGTTACTATCTCCAATGCCAACTTAAAGTCAAGACAACTCTGTCCCCCATTCCACAATTTTACCCTTTGTACAGAACGATGAGGCAGCATAAAAGCATGAAATTCCTGCCTTTAAGAGACAGTATAAAAGGGCCTTAGGGCTCCCAAGGGAGGGGCCAACAGTTAATATTTGTCCAGTGGCCCCAGAGGGGGTTAATCCAGCCTTGACATAAACTTTTCAAAATGTATATGTTATTCCTATGGTTCAAGACAGTCCAAAAATATTAAAACAAATTCCAAAAACTAGAGTGCAAGGTATAAAGTCTGGAACTACTCCATAGACATTAAATTGAGAAAGATATTACTGAGGATGTTGAGAGCACTGACAGACTTTACACTCGATGACATTGCACCTTTGAGACTTACCTCTCTGGTTTCTGGCTTTGAGAGAGAGTAGCTCATATTCGCAAATACTAAACTCTCCTAGGCCATAAAAACATATTGAAATTCTTAATTTAGGTGGTGTTCCCCTTTAACTCAAAAGACTTCCATTCTTCAGAGCGACTTGTAATAATGCTTGATGTCACTATGAAGGTATGCAGTTTGTATGTAATATATATTTTGCTGTATTTGTTTACTGTATTTGTAAAAGAATACGCCATCATGCTCACAGTAACAGTGTTTACTTCAGGATAACCACATCCAAAGTCCAGAGGTCATCTTAGTAACAATAACTTCAACTACACCATCCACCTCCACCATATACCCACACAATGCTGTTCAAAGGATTTGTGACTCAAGCGAGGATCTACTCTTTGATGTAATCCAGTTATTCCTCGCCTCTACAAAAATAAAATGCTGCCCTCATGTGGCCAAAAATGTGAAGACAAGAACCACCAAATTGAGTCAAGCAGCCCTGTTGTCTCCTCAATAATGGACAACATGGACATGGACACGGACAACACACGATCATAACTATGGTGTACTTTTTCTGTTGTTGTGATTTTGGGCAGTTTATATTTATATATCAGGTTACACAGGGCCTTGGGTATTGTTGCTATATTCAGCGGCAAATTGGATTTGGATTGAGTTTGACCTGGAGCCAAGCCACAGGTTCCTTGGAAAGTTAACCAGGTCATTGACCGGAGGTGTTAAGAGAGAAAGCCTCTCACACACGAACAAGCGAGCCAGGAGCTTTTAAAGGCAGAGTATTCTGTTTTTATGTTCAACAGCAGCAGAGAGATGAGCAGTGGGAAAACTAGCTGAAAGTAAAGTTACTGTAATGAATCTAATAAGCTGATTTTACATTTGCAACCGCAAGTTTCAGAATAGCTGCAAGAAGTGCTGGGTGTGAAAGCATGAGCAGTGATAACCACCATGGTAGAAAGGAAAAAGAGACTTGTGTTGATTACTTTGTGTGAGTGTAATGAGATGCAAAATTTAGTTTTTGGACAAGTATACACATTTTTCAAATATTTTTTGTTAACCAAATGAAAATTGGGAAAACAAATGCAGCTACAGTGCAGCACATGCCTGCAACATATGCACACATGCATTAACATCGTGTACGAGACAGTGGTTGCAAAGAATGACATCATTGAAACTGGATGCCCCACTTACACCAATTATACCTGACATGCTCTCCTTCTTCACATCTCTCTGTCTCTCTCTGCATCTCTCTGGTTGCATGATGGGGTCTGGTTGTTGTTGGCCACCGGAATGGCCGGGACGCCACATGATGGAAAGCACCACAAATGGAAATATTAATTCAGATTTGGATAGATTTTCTGTCCTAGAAACTGCAGCACTTGCAGCTATTTAAAGCATCTGGTGTGTTTACATACTTGAGTAAAAGGAACAATCTCTTTGTTTCACTTACATGTTGCAATATGCTACATAACTTTGGTTAATACAGTAAAAATTAAACCAAAAAAACACATAACTGTATTTGTTTTTTATGCTGTCATGATGTCACAGGTCCAAGAATTTACACACGTGGTAACATTTAGCCTTAACTTTATTTTCACAACTGTCTACACTGTACCCTGAGACAGTATAAAATTAGAGTAATAACAACCTGTCATCTTCATGAATTCACTTATTTGGGTAATAACACCGCATTAAATGATAGTGACAACATTCTCATGAGCAGCAAGAGAACAAGACTTTGCTTGGTGTTAAAGTAAAGGAAAATGTATCTTTGATGTTAACACATGAAAACAATGGTGAAAATCAGCACAATTTGTTTTTTAAAACAAACAGGCAAGATCATTTGGATACATTTTTATGTTGAGTTTATATCACAAGCTCATCATGATGAAGTGCAGTGGTGGTTAGATTATTGTATGTCAGTGGTACCAAAACTGGGGGTCCTGAACCCCACTATGGATCACCAAAGTTTTACAGGGGGTCATGAGGCCCTCTTGGTTTTAAGGGGTGTAAAACAACATAACAAAAGATACAGTAGGCCTATATCTCAGCATTTAATTCATTTCTATAAAAACAACTAAAGGTTAGATTATTATTTATGATATAAAATAAGGTGAAGATCTGAACACAAGCTACATTCACAAAGCCATCAATCTCTGCTAAACAGCCTTATTCTGCATTAGAGAAGTACACAGACAACCAACAACCAAAGAGCTAACAAAATAAGTGCAGCTTAACAGTTGTCCTGTACTGTTATTGTTATACACTGAATATAAGATGAACTATAAAATATGTCACTTGGTCAGGTGTCATCTGTTACTCAATAATGGAGAAGGGGTTCCTTAAGGGAAAAGGTTAGGAATCACTGCGGTACGTTATTGCTATTTAGTGTGAATTGATACTTATACATAGAGTTTAGTAGGGAATGTCAGACTTTTGACTCCACAGTTGCAGCTACAGGTAGGTATTAGAATTTTACATACAAAATATACATTGTAAACCCCAATGCGCTTCCCCAACTTGAACTTTTTCTGGAACAGCTTGCGTTAAAAAGTTTTAGTATAGTGCCATATGGTAACATAAATGTTTTGAGTACACCAGACACAAAATGAATGTGTTGCATGACACTTGTCTGACAGGAATTTTATGTCAGTTTGACATGACTTTTTGTTGTTTGAGCATTTAATTCTGTGTCATATGAACATAAAGACATCCAGTACACATTTTTACAACCATTTTTTCATTTCATTGAACTATAAAAATATATGTTAAGTGCACAATGATGGTGATGTTAACTGGCCGTGAACAAATTAGGCTAAAATGGTTTTCAAAGTTTTAGTTAAATGAACTTAAAACTTAAAAATGGTTGACTTAACATAAAACAAATATGTCAATCTCACAAGGGATGAGTTTTTGTGTCAACAAAACATAAAGTTTTTATGTCATTTTGACAATCTGGGGCATCTGTGTAGACTTTATATTAAAATTTTATGTCATGGATGGATTGGGGTTTACAGTGTATGATCAGCTTGTGAAATGGGAAACATATGGATTAAATAGCCCGTCAGTTTAGAAATGCAAGTTGAGTATGAAATATTTAATAAATCTTTTGCTCCACCTCAAGGATGTCTTAAAGTTAAATGTTGCTTATACACATACACTCACAGGGACCTATTTCTTCTTATGATACTTTAAGTACATTGTATCAATAATACTTTCATGCTTCTACAGTTTCAGTGCATGACTTTAACTTGTAATGGAATATTTTGTCTTGTGCATCTGAATACTATTCCACCACGGGGCGAATTATAGTTATATATCTATATCCCTAGGGAAAGTAAACAGATGGAATAACATGGCTTCAGTTTCACCTTGTCAAAAGTATGTTTCTAAATGGGACACATTTTCAATTGCCACAGCAGAACAAGCACAAGAGTAACTAATTAACAATGGCCCAATTCCATTTAAGTGTCCCAGTTGTCCCAGCAAGGCATTGGAATGCAATACCACCTAAAAGAAACACAGCCATAATGTTATTGATGTTATGAGTATATACAGGCTGTGTTATTACTCACACCTGTGCTTTTCATACTGTGACAGGTCTATATGTCTGTTGTGAAAAACATCATTTGATTGAGTATTTCAAATGATTAAAATTTACATCAATACAAGCAAGGATGTTAAAAAAAGAAAATACAGCAAGCTTAGCCTCCCTTATTACAAGATTAAGTTATGGTAAAGTTATGATGGCTGCAAATCCACTTGATCAAAAGCAGGGGCCGCTTTATCAAATCACACATTTGTCCGCTGAAGACGGACATGTCTTTTATTGCATTTTAAATGACTCTCCTGATATGAAAAGAGGAAGTAAACAGACAAGATAATGTGGCTTTAACTCTCAGCCCTCCTCCTCGAGAGACATCATGACATCACTCGGCGGCACAGCCAATCAGGAGCCAGTACGCTCAAGCTGGAGGAGCACTCCGTGAGTTCGTGCAGCTGGTGTGCATTTGCTTGTGTGTATGTGTGTGAGTGTGCGTGTGTGCGTGTCTGAATGCGAACAAGTTGATATTATTTTTAATTTTCCCCAAACATCTTTGAATTAAGCTCCGGAAGTGAGCCGGGTGTACGGTGAGTGAGTGAGGCATCTCCCGGAGCCGCCTGAGGAAAAGAAAAGAGACTCTCCACAACAACGGAGACTCTAATGAACTCGAGAATAACAAGTTTGCTACGTACAGCCTTTGAAAACAAGCCACATCTAACGTTACGCAGTTTAACGAATTTCGGTGTGTCGTGTTTTTTTGTCGACACTAGCTAACTTGAAGCTAGAGTGTGCAGCTGCTCGCGCTGTTGTTTTTCTGTGGTTGGCAGTTTGCAGTCCCGTGTGCCTTCTTTTAAATGTGTAAAGTCGCTCATGTTTGCTAATGAAGTTGAAGTAACCGTCACATAAGACAGTAATAAAATAATAGGGGATAAGCCATAAGCTACTCAGAAGAAAAATGCTAAAGACGCTGACGAAGAAGCTAAGAAGACATTCACTCAATGAGATACATCCCTTCCAACTGAAGGTAAGTTTCAGTTACTCACTAGTGCACTGTTGTAATGTTATTTAAATGCATTTGCTGTAGCTGTCAGGACACACTACACTAAAATACACAGTACAGAGCAGCTGAAATGACTTTGTTTGTGAACAGCGTGGCTTTACTTTTGTCTTGTGACTTGCTCATTTGTAGGCCAGTTGACTACGCAGCTTAAACATAATAACCCCACAGCCTGTAACCTTGCTTGAATGGGGTTAGTGAGGACATTAACACTCTCTCCCTTTCTCTTTCTGTTACACACTCACTCACACACGCACACACACACACCAGTGAGACAACAGACTGTGCAGCTTCTCTGTGGAAATTGCCAGCCTGTGTGTTCTAATATCCAAGCATGTGTTGTTTGGAGGGAGGTATTTTCTGCTTCCCATTCATTACCATCCACGTTAGAAGGGAATTTACTCTTCATGGCTTACAGGGACCGAGCCAGATGTTTACAGGAAGAAACTGGAGATCCACACTGCTACACAAACACATCAGCAAACATGTGGCATGTCAACAAACTCCCACTCACGCTCATTGACTCATAAACTGTAGTTCAGCTGTTTGTCATTTGAGAACGTAAATGACTCCACAGTCATTTTCCAGACTTCTCTGGTGTGGAAGAGGGGATATTCTGTCAAACACATTCATACCTGTGAAACTAGTCCCAGTTCTTTGTTGACAAAGAGAAAGGCTATGGTTTCCAGGTGGAAATAGCTGTGTTTGTGTGGTGGGGAAGAGGGTAGCAATGGAGTAGAGGAAAAAAAAACATTTCAGTAAAAACCTTATTGTTGTGGGCTATAATTGTCCCGACATCTACATCTTTACCCTCCAATTTTCCACAACAGATTCCATGTAAGTGCTCCGCAATTGTTACTGCCCGCTCGGTTTGCATAATGCCTCTTTTTGGTGAGCAGAGGGGTGAATTGTATCCTGCATGGGTCACTAACTTGCTCCATCCACAACAATATTGTGCGTCAACCAACTGTATAGTCGCATGGCAGCCATTTTGTGCCAAAGTGCTCCAGTTCAAAGGCCTGGCTGAGGATGCAGGGGAAAGTGTGCCATCCCTGTTGTCTGCTTTTGTTTGTGCTTGTTGCTGTGCTCAGTGACAAGGTTCTTTCGGCTAGAAGTGGATAGTGTGGTGAGTAAAGTGAATTGTGAGCAGTGAGTGACTAGGCCTGTTGCTCACGTCGTAGCCTGATGCACTTTTCTTCAAGCTGAGCCTGCTATTTCTGAAACTGATACTCAAACAATTTACAAGGAATTCCCACTTGAGACAACACTGTTTGTCAAATCAAAATGTGAAACACAATAAAAATGGTCCAGCAATATAGCTGCAAGTGATTTTTTTTTTTTTTTTGCCAGTTGACTTTCTTTGTAAGTAGCCACTGTGCCAGCTTTAAATCTAGTTCAGATCCTGCATCCATACAGTATAATGGGCTGGAAAAAAGTCTGCCACTGCCAATCAGTGAATCACCTGCGAATAAAGCATCATTCCGGTGTATTACAACCTGAGTCTTTTTTATTTTTTTAGCCGTGGACACCATCATTTCTGTCTATAACTATAATATTGTTCTCGCCAAGTGAATTACTGGATCTGGGAACACGGAAACATAGCTAAAAATAACTCTGAAAGTATGTAAGCTGTGATGGATGTTTACAAGAGACAGTCTGGTTAAAACATTTTTTGCTTTTGTTTTCTCTGCCAAATAAATTTGGTTAACCTGTGGCTATGTTTACAGCCTTTGTGATCATCCAACTGCTTGTGTTTTTAGCCACATTGAATTCTTAGCATTGTTGTCACATTCCCAAATCTACGCAATTACTTGGGTGAGTACAAATTATTATTACTGATAGGAATGATGGCGTAAGCTTTACATATATGACACAAGTTGTAATTAACTGTAACAAACTTTTAATTGAGTCCTCCAGGGATTTCGTCGTGCCATTCCACTAGGGTATCAGTAGCGACACCTTTAGAGGTATGGACCAAAATAACTTGGAACCAAGTAGTATTGAAACTTATCCTGCCTAACAGTAATTGCATTTGATCCTTTTTGCGCCGGTAACTGATTCCGGACCGTCCCAACTCCCTGCCAGATCAACAAACTTTCTTTCACCGCCATACCCAGAGCTACTCTCCTTCCATCAACCGTTCAGTTCAGTGTCTGCCTGGTTAGCATAAGCTAACACAGCAGCAGCGGCAAACATCCAACATGGATCCCAACAAATTCACACTGACGCTGGAGTCTGTCATTTCACTCGTTAATAACTGTAAGATAATGCTAGTGGTGTGATGCTAACAGTTAGCCCTGTCACTGTGTATGTGCGGCTGGGTACACTTGTACACCCGTGGTGTGGAGCTCACACTCATGCAGCAGCAGCTACAACCCATACAGTTGTTGATGTGGTGAAGTTGTGTGCAGCATATTGACAGAGTTGGCAGTTCAGCGGGCTGAGATAATGGTATCGGTATCACTTTTTTTTTAACAATACCCAACACTACCTTTCATGAAGTGGGTGGACTTGTGAGAGACACCTGCAGACAATAATGGTTAAAACCAATGCAGCAGAGGCTGAGGTATCCAAACCGTTAATCCCCAACCAAAGGTTCAAATAAGCAGAAAGGTAAAGGTGTACCTCTTTGTATGTTTGGTTATTTTCAGGTTTCCCCAACTTGAGAATGTCAGCAAGCCATGGTTGGATTGCATTGTACTTTAAGTGTCTACCCTCAGTCAAACGTAAACTGACTGTCCATGTTGTCATTGTGGCTAAATATTGACATCCATTGTTTTGAATAAAGATTCATAGAGCAGGTTTGACGCAGTTTGAGGATTTTTATTTATTTTAGCATAATTATTGTCTATACTGTCATCACAAGGTACTCAGAAAATGATTTTAAAGTCTGCTGCAGTGCTCACTGTGTGATCGAGGGCTAAATGACCATTTCCGAGTAGTTAAAGAAAAGAGGCTAAAGGTCTCTCAGGCCCTGTTACAGGACCTATCCCAGGAGCTTACACTAATCAAGACTACTTACACTACACTATGGAGAAGATCCACTCGAGTGTGAGGGGAAGTAGAATCAACCATGTCTGACCCTGTGTTGTGTGTTTTTACGAGAGGGGGAATGGAGTGTGACAGTGTCCATGTCAGTGTGGAAGGACAGTGCAGAGCTGATATGTGTGTGAACTGGGTCTTCTGTGTGTGTGTGTGTGTGTACGCTGTGACATTGCCATTGATCCAGCTTAGCAAGCTGCTCAGCGATGCAAGGGACTGACAAGGATTTCATTCAACTGTTCTTGACACACAAACACACAACTCTTTGTCTGTCTTTGCATGTATGCACAAAAGCAGTTTTTTATGCTTTATTCATGCAGTCTCACTTTCACTTTGCTTATGCGCCTCAGCTCTCTCAATGATATCAAGTAGTCTGCAATTATTTGCCTTAATACTCTGTAACTAGTGTAAGACTTCAGTATGGATTAGAAAATGTGAAAAATGTGTAATTCATGAGGCTGTGCATTTTTCTCAGGAAAGATTATATATGTATCTTTACTGTCTTGATATAAAACTTTGGAGAAAAGTCTTAAAATGAATTTAAATCTGCCACATATGGCCTGGCATGACATTTTGTCTCCCTGTCACCTTTGTGACTGAATGTTGTACACAACTAATCATATCACAGTTGACATGCTGCATGCACGAATTTGCAAATATATTAAGGATTAAACTGTGTTGCATTTCATCATTGATAAGCATATCAGTTTCAAAGATTATACACACTGTGGTCAGGTCTCATACTTGTAAATGGAGTTCTTCAGTACTGCAAAACTTTGTGGACAAAGTGTGAGAAAAAGATGGAAAGAGCTGCCAAGCCAGTTTGGTGCAGTTTTTGTCATGCAGGCCCATGTTGCTCTCATGACTGATAGTAGTCCAAATCCTCACCTCAAACACAATTTGAATATTTGTCATGCAAAGTAGCAGTGGAGCCAAATTTAGGACTTGCACAAGACCATGAAAAAACCCCCCACCAGTGATTGACTTGAAGATAATATTTAAATGATGTAATTGCAGAAGTTTTTTTTGTAAAACTATTACAGAGATACTTCTAGCACACTAATGTGGAAGCAGCATAGAGGGTCATTTAGCTTTTTATATGTCATTTTCACACTTGTTTTCATCTTAACACATCTCCCTTCTCCATGGTTTGTTGTCATTGTGAATGTGATGCTAATGACTAATAAGCATGTGGGGAAGGGTGTGACTGTGGGTGGTCCTGATGAACATTTGATTAGGATGTGTTTGTACGCTTCATGTATACATTGTGTACTTTCTACTTTGCATGTAGCTCCATATCTTGTAGCATAAACATGTAGCTTGTATGCACTTCAGATTGAGAGTACATATGGGTCCGTTGCATCACGTTGTGCTCCTGCAGAAGTACTGTGTGTCTTGTGAGGTGCCAGCTTACAACAGTGAGTGTCCTGGAAAAAACTTCTGGAAAGGCAGTATGGATGCTTAGCAGCAGGGATTATACTATGAGGCAGCCTATCCAGGTTGGAGTGGTACAATCCAGGCTTAACCACAGTATTATACAGGAGCTGGGAAAAACAATGAACAACTGGAAGCAACAAGAAACATAACTACAACAAATGTTTGTCATGTAAAGTTTTATAAGGACATTGTCATCAAATGCATGAAGCATATTTATATCCAGCTGCAAAACTTGTTTAACGTGATGATAAAATGCCACGTCAGCGTAGCTGCTGACTCTGATATATTATAGGGTCCCTGTGGATCTTTAAAAATAATCCAATTTTCATAATTCTTTAAAACGCCATGACATGGGAAGTAGGATTTTACGAACTGTTATTTTCAGACGTGGCATTGTGAAATCTTTAAATAATTGGTAACTTCTATTATTTTAACACATATTTTGTTTCTAGCAGGTTATACTGTATATTATGCTATTGCATTCAAAATGTAGCCCAATTATTGTTAAGTGTTTGAAACATTGTCCCAAAAAATACTGTGTGCATTCAGAACCCTTTGAAGCCTTTAATCACAATCTTCAGCAACCATGTCGGATTTTAAATGATGCTGAAGTATGAGACACTGCGCCGTGCGGTATGAATGTGAACATGACGGCAACTCAGTCAAAAGTTAGCCAGTAAAATAACATCTAAAATAAATGAATTGCCTCTGAAATGTGGGGCACATTGAACCTTGTAGTTTTTCCGACAAAAGTGATAGCAATCCACTTAAAGTTAATAAAACAACATCTAAATTATAATTAAATTTCAGCTGAAATGAGATGCCTTTTGCATCCTGCAGTATGAATGTCAACACCGGCATAATAATATAACTTCTCAAAAAAGATAAATTACTGGTGAATTCATTTTCTAAATCAAAGTACTGCCAAACTGGCTGGTCTTGCGACAGGACGGCTTTCCTATTTCCCACCATGCTTTTTTAAAATTCTAGTCTACTTGAGCATCACCATGGGGAGGGGGACTGCCGTCTGACGGCTCTGTAGCCCCCACTAGTGGCGGGTGGCTGCATGACAGCTAAGCGGCCTTGTACATGAATTTAACACTAATTGGTTTAACAGACTAATATTTTTGGTGCAGACTAGCTCAAAATAAACCCTTACTTCACTGAGTTAAATACCTCCCCTGCTTGCTTCTCTTTGCTGTTGCTGGCCGGCTGTTTACAGTCCTGTAATGTTATCCCTATCACCACCAGCTACCTGTTCAAACAGTAGAGACTGACCTAGTGGCACTACATGCAGTGAGTTTAATAGAAAGAGGAGCTCCTCTATTTTTAACAGTATTGAAAACCATACTGTCTGGATGTTTAAAACCCTGGTATACCACAGAGCCTAATACAAAGCGCTGTGCATTTTATGCAAAAAGTTTATAAAACTATGCATGATGGGAATCAAGGTGGTGGAATCCCACGTACAGAGTGAGAAACACAAAGTCACCTAGAAAAACCTCTAACAACCGGCAGATATTTCCCAGGCCTGTTCTACCCTTGTCTCCACCATGAGACAAAGAAAGTCATGTTTTATGTTATAAAAAACATTTGGGTGAAATTGTCCCTAACCCTAAGTAATTGATGTTGGGTCTTGTTAAAAAAAGTCTTACATCTAACTTGCCTTAAGCTCTAAGAACCCTGTATCATATGTTTTCTGTATTCAAAACATCTACTTAACATCATATTTTGGAGCTGGAATGATAGTGCTACAGTGGAGTTGAATAGTGAAATTTCTTTTGGCAAAGCACTGTCATCCTGCATAACCATAAACTGAATGTCAGTTAGGCAGTGTGGTATTTGTTGTAGCTAGCTATGCCAACGCAATAACCATATCAGATGTGGTTCACTGAAAAACACATGCCAAGTTTTCTTGCTCTCTCACACACTCAGTCACACTTTATGAAATACAGATGCCATTTGTAACAATTTCCTAAAGTCTTATATCAGATAACTCTGAGAAATCTAATGTTATGACCTCTCCCAAGTTTCCTTGAAAACCCATGTGTGATACTGAAACAGTATTGGCAGTGAAACATATTCAAATAGTTGTACATGTGCTCAGTCTTTGCGTTACACTCCCAGATGAGATTTGCATAGTTTGAATGTTTTATGGTCTGTTGACACTGACCTGCTTTGCATAAGTAGTACTTTCTCAAATAGTGTGCTAGCTGTTCGAGGGGTGTTTGGTGTTACAGTGATCACAGTGTGTCTGTGTGAAGTAAGGAAGTCATTGACAGTAGAAGGCTGTTGTGTCCAACACACTGTGTGTGAGTGCGTGTCAATGTGGGTATTACAGCATATTGTGACAGAGCCTGCAACACATTAAACAGTCTTGTAAAAGTGAGCTACACATGTGCTACATTTCTGTTGTTCTCTGATCCATCAACAACCTCTGAGACGGTCCCTAAGGGGAGAGGAAGGCCAGATCGTTACTGTCAGCTTCTATTTGCCTCCAGTTGCACAGACAATGATCGCTCTGTGGAGAAACTTCAGACTCACAGGTCAAAAAAAGCACAAAAGCTGCTTACTCTGCAGCTTTAAAAAAAGGCAAAATATGTAGGAAAAATGAGTAATCATCCTGATGATCTCACTGAGTGTGAACACAGAATTAAATATCTCGCACTAAACTCGTGTCTCTTCTGAATACAATTAAGATGTGAAGTTTATGAACCACCAGCGTCACTTCATTCTTAGTATCCTGCAGCAGTAACTTTTAATAGGATTTCAGCTGTTTCATGGATGCTGCCCAACAATAATTCACTGGAGTGTACGGTGTAGCTGAAGCCCTGAGCCAGCCACTTGCCAAAATACATTTCCTTCCCACAGTTATTCCTCAGCGTAATTTTCCAACGGAGTTCATGAAGTGACGCTGTTTTGCTTGAGACTCCTCGAGAGCCAAGGCTTTTTTGTCTTGTACACTGGCTCTGGAGCTGTTCATTGAGAATCTATCCCACAGCTCGTGTACTATTGAAAAGCTAGAAGGCTACACTCAGGCCAAATCCAAATATCTTCAACAACAGTGTCAACACTGTGGTCTTACCCTGGGAAGTCAGGCTATGTGTATATCCTTACTATGATTTGATACCTTGAAATTCAGTATTCAGTGCTATTTCGGACAACAAGACTGAAGGGGAAGTCTATTTGCAGTGCTGATCATTATCTTTGTTTAGTCTTTATTGTTGTATCTTTTCTGATGTGAAAATAGAGAAGCCATGACATGTCAAATCATGTTAATAGGATCCTATAATAATATGCATGAATTTTGTAGTCATTTAAGGCAACTACATGTCTGAGCTAGAGAGGAGGTGTGTTTCACAGTAGTGTGACATTTAAAATGTAAAAAAGTGAGATACAGCTATGATATGTGGCCTTTTGATTCATAGTTCACCAACAGCGAACCATCTGTGAAATTCTACATTGGAATTCACACTTATCATGAATTGAATATTGTCTGCCCTTATTGGGCTCTGGCTCCTTTCTCCCTTTCCTCTTTTTGAAGAGCTTCACAGAGAAAGGGTGTGTGTGTGTGTGTGTGTGTGTGTGTGTGTGTTAGAGAGTAGAAGGGAGGACACTGTATGTTAGTGTGGATGTAT
>JAPZEB010000007.1:23830214-23848473 GCA_029783705.1 Chaetodon striatus
TGGAACGGATAACTCAGAGTTTCCCTTATCTCAGGGTTAACTTACTCTGAGTTTACACAAAACCCGCTTTCTG
The DNA here is from genome assembly GCA_029783705.1 of Chaetodon striatus. NCBI lineage: Eukaryota > Metazoa > Chordata > Actinopteri > Chaetodontiformes > Chaetodontidae > Chaetodon > Chaetodon striatus. Next base: position 23,830,288 of record JAPZEB010000007.1, read on the forward strand.
GAATCCCCCCCCCCCCCCATGTATTTGAGTGTTTTAAAGGTGTTCATGTGATTATTTTGTGTCAGTTTTGGAGTTTTGTTTGCCCCATAGGGCCGCCTAAGGGTGGGGCGTAACACTACTCTGTGAAGGATGGCAGCTGGAGTCAGAGCTGTGGAGACCCACAGTCAGCAAACAACTTCAATTGATTCATACATTCAGCATGTATCTCCAGCCACAAATCTAAATACACATCCTGTGTGTTGTGCATTTACCTTTTCATTGGCTAAGTCATCATTGTTTTAAACCCACTGAGTGTACCAATCAGAGGTGAACTGGAGGTGAAACGTATTTCATGGACATTTTGATTGTGACAGCAGCTGCTACCCTGAAAAGTTTTCTACCTTTCAAGCCTACAGGCATCAGGTTTTTGATACTCCAAAGAGAGAATTTTGTTTTTTTGTAAAGTATTCCTTTTAAAGCTGCACTAATTGATATGTTTAGAATAACAGTTGATAAATGACTATGCTGTTAAATATGTCACATTCCTTTTTCCTGCCAAAATTGGCAGTTTGTTATCTGAATGCAGATAAAATGGGCAATAGATTCCTTTCCCATGTCAAGGAAACAATGAATATGAATTTCTGTTTTTTTATGTCTCCGTGCCAGCAGTAGCCAAAGCTGAAGCCATTAAGTTTTTAAGTTGTCCATCCATCCATCCCATTCTCATGAGTACGATATCTTAAGAATACCTTGAGGGAATTTCTCCAAATTTGGCACACACGTTCAGTTAGATGCAAAAATAAACTGATTGGATTTTGGTAGTCAAAGGTCACTTAACCTTGCACATGTCTCCTTCTCATCAACGTGATATCTCCAGAACATCTTGTGAGAATTTCCTCAAATTTGATGGTTAAAGGTCAAAGGTCAAGGTCAGTGTGACCTCACGAAATACATTTTAACCACAACTCAAGATTTCACATGCTAGTTATGACAAAGCTTCACATAAATGTCCAAAAAGATATATAATTATGAAGAGATGACATTTCTTATCCAACGGGTCAAAAGCCAACTTCATTGTGACATCATGATGTTCTGCAAAAACACTTTTCTGGCCATTACTCAATGTCATATCTCAGGAACAGAGGGGGAGACATTTGGTCATCTACTGAATTAGTGACACTAATCTTGGGTGTCCACCTTGAAACTGTGCTGATTGTATAGATCTTCTGTGCTATCAGGGGAAGATGTGTGTAAAGCATCCATGTTTTTACAGACATGGATGTCAACTGTACAAGAAACTAGACTGGTGCATGGAGGCATACAACCAGCGGGCGGCAATTCTAGTTTTCTGGTGTGTCACGTTTAAGGTCACAGACAGGCCAGGAAACGGGTAAATAAACAGTGGGATGCAGGATGGAGGCCAGGAAAATAATAGTAAATAATATGGTTGTTACTGCTTTTTTATATGTGTTACTTTATTGAATCTCTTTTTCAAATATGCCAACTAAGTTGGAAGGCTGTTTGAGCACTGCTTGGACCGAGACACGCAGTATTTTTTGACAACGTGCCATTGGATCATGGCAAAAAAGAGGCAAACATTTATGCGTCCTCCAGGTATCATATTTCAATCAGGACCAAATAATGCTGGAACCAATAAACACCTATGACTGCTGCAGAGTCATTTGTCCTGGGAATGAATGCCATTTGTAACCTTTCCCATTAAGGATAAAAGCCAGATGTTGGTAGGCATTAGGGCTGTCAACTGAGCTCAGAAATTAAATTTGAATATTAGGCTTTCAAAAACAACAGATAAACTCGATTATATTTGAATATTATTTTTAATATATATTTTTTTATTTAATTTTTTTTTCATAGAAAATAACTGCATGTATTGTTAAAATAGGTCATCGTTAAAAGCGTACAGGCCACAAATCAACTCAAAACATGTCTGGCAGACTACAGAGTGTTTGCCAAAAAGACGAGATGGTTCACTTGATCAGCAGCGAGCGCCGAGTGCTTTTTGTTAACAATGTTGCCTGCCGAGGAAAACACACGCTCTGATCTAACAGACATAGTGGGTACAGTAAGGTATTTTTTTGCAACCTGTGCGACGTAGCAGTACCTTACACTGCCTGTTGATATCCACCATAGGAGTGGATCTGTGTCAGCTGGCAGCAGTGTTATCTCGTGTGTTAATCTCTGTTTGTGCAAACTGCTTTGGGGTTGCTCACAACTGTCCCTCCTGCTGACCAGAATTCAAAATATCGCCACACGTCACTTACCTAGTACCCGGTTTAGTAATAACTCTGTCCGGCATGGAGTAGTTGGCTTCCCCGGAATTCCCGGGTTCTTTTTCGGGCTCGCCTGGTTGTTTTTCGACCATGTTAATGTGTTCTCCTCCTCACTGCTTACTGTGTGTAAGCACTATGTGTAATTTCACAACCGAATGTAGATTTTTTTTCCATATTCGACAATTATTTGACCTTCGAATTTTATTTTACCAGCCCTATTAAGCATGCGCCGCGCCTCCCCTGCAATGACAGGCCCCTTGTGTGTTTTTCTCTCTTATCCCCTTGATGGATCATTAGCATGACAGCTGCCATTTAAGATGATGATGGTTGTGGGAGTGTGGGAGTGAAGCTTCTCTCCATAGCTGTAACACCACTGGGCATCGAAGTTTCCTCCGAAGTGGCCTCAGTGGCCTCCGTGGGCTGATAAGGAAACATACACAAACTGATAAAAGCAGACACGTCTCTTCAGCTCCGCGGCTTCTCGTGAAAGCAGCCAACATGTCTGCATGGAAATAAGAAACTTCAAAGTTTGGTGTCAAAAGGTGTGTCTTTTTTGGCAACTGATGTGTAATACCAAGGAGCACACTGGACAATGGAGGTAGAGTTTTGAACATGTAATATTACAGCTGTGTGCTCTTGGAAGAGTTCTGGTGACAGTCCTGTGTGCATACATAAGCCGGTAAAAGCCCATCCAGAGACAATGAAAAGATCTTGCGGTGACAGCGTGTCATGACTGTGCATCATCATTTATTTGCTGAATCTGTTTTCATTGCACTTAGTTGCAGTTACTTTTTATCGATACACCAAGTCTTCCTTCTTTACCGAGCATAAAAATTGTTTTTGTGACATTTTGAGATATTTTCGAGTTTTTGCCGTTTTCACTAAAAAATTAAATAAAATATTTTCCACAAATTAAATATGCGCTCAAAGTAATTAAGTAAGTACAATTTACTCATACAGCACTTTTTGAAGACATAGGTCACAGAGGGCTTCACAAGGGTGATATACAACAAGAAAGAAATCATAGAGACAAAGTGACTTCATGAGCCACATAGTGAAAAGTGCAAAACTAGCAAAACCATTTGCACACACAAGAAAAAAAGAATTCACAACAATCAAAACACAAAATTTTAAAAAGTACAGCTCGTGTCTTAAGGTGAGTGCGAGGAAAAGACAACAAATGTAGCGTATTATATCGAAGAGAGCGAGCTGAAGAATACGGATCCAGGATAAGAGGGAGCCTGACATGTAATGCTCTCTACGTAAGAAAGAGAATTTTGAACTGAATCCCAAACTCAACAGGATGCCAATGAAGGGATTTAAGTACAGGGGTAATATGAAAGTGTCTGTTTGATCTCGTTAGTAGTCTGGCAGCAGCATTCTGGATTGCTTGCAGTCGAGCAAGAGCAGACAAACTCACTGAGGAGAAAAGTGCACTACAGTTGTCAATGCTGGGTGAGATAAAGGCATAATCATTTTCAGTTCAGTAGCTGAAACAACAGATCTCAGTTTACTGCAATTTCTCAAGTGGAAAAACAAGATTTGGTAAGTTGCTTCACGTGGGAATCTAATGACATTCAACTAAAAATAAAGGTAGAAGGAAATTCACTTCACTGATGAACAGGTGACTGAAAATGGCACTCCAGAAACCTCACATCAGTGACCATTTATACCAGAAAATGTTGCTTAATTCAAAACGACATGACCTTTGAAAATGGAGCCCACAGGTCCAGAAAAGTTGCCTAAACATTTGGGGCGCAGTGTCCAACCTTAGCCAGGATCAGTCAAATTGTCTCTTATGTAATTTGTATGCAAGCTGTAAAATTTAGTTTTACTCAACCTGATGACTCGCTCAGCATTTTAGCCACGTTTTTCAGTCGTCTGTCCTACGCTCCAATTTAAATGAATGTATATGCAGCTGTTGTCACAGTTAACCTTGATCAGACCATTAGCTGACAAACGTCCAGTACCTACAGGCTTAATTAGCCCACAGCTTAGTTTTATATTGCTCCCTCATGTTATAATGAAGGATTTTAAAAATGTTTTTAAACAAGACACAACCTTCACAAAGACTTTAGGTGTGATGATTCAGATTATTTGGAGTGACTCAAACATTACGATACATGCGACAGGAAAAGGGCATGCAGAGGATCAACACGTCATATGTACGTGTTCATACTTATATCCCCTTTACACTCACATTGGTGAACTCTAACATGCTCTGATGTTGCTGCTGGGGTCTTGGCCTTGGTCGTCACACACACAGAGACACACACATATGCACACACTTAATGTGACACTTGGGGGGAAGAGGACAAAGCTCACCACAGGGGACACAGTAAGCTTATGTAACAGTATTATTTTTCTTACTTTAAGGCTTAGTGCCATCAACTCACATGGTACGCTCGAAGCTTAGCGCCCCACTTCTTTCCATTATTGTGAGTGTCCCCAGTTCAATGTCACTGGTATCACTCAGACACAAGTTAACAGGCTTTGACTTCAATGGCCGAGGTTCATACGGGAAAGGCCGGTTGGTTCGGATAAAGTCTGTTTTAAACTTTACTTTTTGACTCAGTTGTGAAGACAATGTCTAAGCTCACGGTAGAGACACACAGCAGTGCTTTATTGCCATTAAAAACAACCACAAGAAGAAGCCAGTGCTGCAGACAGGAGGTCTCTGTGGAGTTGGTGGAGCAACCACACATTAGCCACAGTATCATCATCACCCACAGAGTTGGTGGGTTAAAAAGTCCTCCTCTGTCCTGATTGCCCCCTGTTCAATGTCATTGTTATCAAAAGTGCTCTAAATATACTACATGTCCTCAGTAGAGTTCAGTGTCCCTGTCCTCATTAAGAAATGCAAAACAACTCTGGCACACAAACACACTTACGACATGTAATCTGTGTCAGTGCACAAATATACACCTAGTTGTGCACATGCTCCAACACTGACTTATACAAACACACATGCAGACACTGAACAAAGATCTCATCTTTTCCTTTAGTTAAAGGCACATTTTATAGAAAGCTCATTAACTGCAACCCACAGATGTATTAACATTATCCACGAAGACCCTTTAGATGGACAGAGGGACTACTTATCTTAAGGTTAGAAGAGGAGATTGATACCACTTTCATCTCTCTGTGTTAAGTATAATGGAGCTGGAGGTAGGAGGTGATTGGCTTAGCTTAGCATGATTGTAAACTGGAGGAATAAACTAGCCTGGCTCTCTCTAAAATAGAAACATAGAAAAAAGTTTGATGTTAAGAGGAATTGTGTGCTGCACCTTGGCAACCAGTGGCTGGGTGCAGTGACTTTTTGGAGTGTTCATGTCACAGTGAGGTTGCCAAACAACCACAGCAGATTCCTGAAAAATGTCTGCATCCAATGAGTGATATTTAGATGTAATGTGTTGTGGATTTTAATAGGCTATGAACAGAGCCAGGCTAGCTGTTAACACATACATCTAACATTTATGCAAGACAGCAAAGAAGTGAATAAGCACATTTATTATTTCCCAAAATGCAGAACTATTCCTGCATTCATGTGTAATTGGGAAAAATTAGTTCTCTCTCTGAGAAATTCACATGAACGCCCCCTCAAGTCAGAATAACAACTCAGAAAGGCAAAAATTCTGGTACATGCCTCGCACAGTTGATGTAATATAATGCAGGAATATGGCGAACAAAAGTAAAAGTTTGGTGATGTTAAGAAACTTTTTATTAATTCACCTATGTCATATTAATTTATGCTCACATGTGATTCGTAATATGGTATTATGTCAAAACTGTTGGTTGTTGTCCACGTAGAGTGATCTAGATAAGTTAGAAATGCATTTATTAACCCTGAAATAAAGTAAGGTAAAGCAATATTTTAGTCATTTTAGGGAATGCACTGGTGCAGCAACAAGTCTGGGACAAAATCACTCTGTAATGTGAAGCTTTAAACTGTTTTATAGTAAGATGAATCTTCACTGGGACATTAAACACTCTGAGCAATAAAACATAACACATCTTCTAACACATTACCACTTAAAAGCTCATGAACACATCAAAGTTGGAAAAATGAATTCACAACTTGGGTAATGGGACCATTCGAGGAGCGTCTGATGCAGCATTTTCATTTAACATATAAAACTGCAGACTTTATAGCTAACTCATGAGCTTCTCACTTATTATTAAGCTCATTAAAACATGTATATGCAGTATATATTATATAGGATATATATAATACAAAGCCATTATTAACAGCCTCTAAGTCCCTAATACAGTGTGTCTCATCAAACTGCTGCTTAGTTTGTTTTACTGCAGTCTTGTCTCGGCTGTAGGTAACACGCTCCCAGACAGCGAGCTCACAAGAGTGATGGTGGGCTACAAGTTAACATTGCTTACTCATTCAAAAAGGCCAAAAGTGGATCCATAAATCATAAAGTGAATTTGAAGAAAGTGTGTCTTGTCGATTTTAACTTTGATGTCGGGAGTGTGGAGGGGAGGAGGCAGCACAGCCATAAAATCATCTCAAGGCTGTGTGGGTAGTATGTGGGAGGCCTTGATTCTGGGGCTGTGAGAGAGAAATCGTTTTTTCTCATCACGTCTCTTCTATGTATGGAAATCAAATATCTCCTGCACCTTTTGTGCCCCAGAATAAAAAAAAAAGAAAAGAAACAAAGACAGGAGCCTGAAGCGTAGCCACCCATGTATTTCTGCAACTTAACAGTGACTCAGTGTTTTTCTGAAGGTGAGGGTAGAAGTGCATCAGTGTATGTTTGTGTGTTGCAGACAGATTGTCTCTGCAGTTTGTCCTCCCCGTACAAACAGCACTGCAGCATTTGAAGGCCATTAGTCACATTTAGTTCATCCAAAATGGCCAGAAGTCAGAAATCTGTGTAAGCTGTGATGCTTTATCATCAACACAAACTTCCTGACCTTGTTAATGTCACTCTGAGCGCTCCATGACAATGATTGACCTTTTAGCGTCTTCCGAGACTCGCTGTGAATGAGCAATCAGCAAAGGCCAAACAGTCACCCTTTAAAAACTGACTTTGTCACCCTCGTCTCAGCTCTCTGTCTGCAACTATCTGCTCATCTGTGTCTCTTCATCTGTCTTCATTCAGCATGCTCCTCCCCTTACCTGCGAAAACTTTAAAACCCACTGTGTTTGTCCTTAAATTCTCTTTACATTTTTATGTCACTCATCCATTCAGCACTTGCTTTCTTTTGAATCCACATCCAACTTTTCTTCATCCTCCATCTATTTTCTTGCCTCTGCAAAAAATCTCTTAGTCCACTCTACCTTCACTTTACTGAAATCACCCTCCGGTGCCCCTAACAGTTGTGACAGAGATTGTTTGCTATAATGTGCACTCAGCACACAGCAGTCAGATAAAGAACATGCTGTTCACTTTCTCTGTCATCTCTCTTTTCCAAGTCTTTCTCTCTTTTACTGACCCCTTGCTTTCGTTGACCTCTCCATTATCCAGCTCTGTCTTTTCCTCTATTTGCCTTAATGGCAGTCCAGCGCTCAGAGGCTGAATGAGTCATTTTATAATGTGGCCACTGTTCTCTCTGTCCTTTATTTTTATGCCTCACTGTCCATTCAGCTCTCTCTGAAAGCAGTCTAATAATGATGCTCTTCTTGAATATGAATGAATTCTGAGGTAGACTGGAAATAGCGCTGGTTATACTAAGCTGAAAACGTTACAATATCATTAGTTTACTTTCACAGTAAAAGGCAACAGACAGCAGCTCGGCTCCTCAAGGCTCCAGCATGTCCTCACCCTAAACAATAACACTGCTCATTTGTCAGGGCAACACAAAATAAGTCTTTTCCAAGTGGGTGTTCAAGGTAGACTCTCTGTAAACACACTCACCAACAAAACGGAAGTAAAGGCCAACCCCAGATTCACCCTCATTCGGCATTTTGGTTGCTCCTTGCGGTATTGTGTTTTTCAACTCTGTGTCTTTTGGATGCCTGCTACTTATGATCTGGCACCTGGTTGAAACATTTTTTTTTTTACATTTTTTATGAAGCCCAGATGCACATAAGAGTCCTAAACACAGGAAATAAGAAAAAACAGGCAGAACCTCTGCAGAACTTTTATGAAAATAACTGTACCAGATTTGCTGAAACTGTCAATATATTCTGGAAGAAGCACATGTGACACATAGTCTGAAAAAAAATCATATCCCTTCTCTTTTTCCTACCGCTCCAAATGCATTCATTAAATCGACCTCGATGCACCAAAAACAACCAGTCAGAGCCAACACAGCTGTCCACAATGTCAGTCACTGCTTAAGCTGTGGTCAAATTGTCAAACCAAGCAGCGCTGCTCAAATATGAATCAAGACTGTTTAGCTTTAAAATAAGAAAGTTTGTGACCCAGCCACTGTGTTGGAAATAGTCAACCGAAGTACCTGCGGGTCAACTTTCTAATTTTACACCTAAACAGTACACTAAAATATGTTTCAGAAAACACTTGAGGCTATGAAGTAACAGAATCTTGATTCATATTTGATCAGTGCTGTCTAGTTTGACAGTTAGGGGGCTCTCAGACCTAGAGTTGTCTTGCTTTGGTCTGAATCACGGACTAATTTTGTCACAGAGTTGTATAATTGCCTAGAGTTGGTTCATGTTCTCACGGCAGCATTTACAAGCTGACCAGATAAACTGCCTGTGCAAGAAAGCTGCTCTTGATTGGTCAGAATTTCTATGTGGGAAAAATTCAGGAAGTAAACAAAACGTTGAAGAAGAGTACACTTGCAAGATAAATGCAACACTTTCTAATGTCACAATGGAGGGACAACTACGCAGGTTGATTTTAGCGCTGCTCATTGTGTACTATATTAATAATTTATGTGGTTCCAACTAGAAAACAATGTTTTGATGCATTAAACGCGCCAAATGTATGTACAGGAGGAGGCACACATTAATAATCCTCAGGGACTGTAACTTGCTCATGCTTTTGAAATCCAAGCAATGCGCAATGTGACTGCTGTTGGTTCAGAACACGTTCTCGCCACAAATGAACCACACCAGTGTTTGCAACTGGACCAAGACCACCTCTTCAAGAAAGTCTAGTTGTTTTAGTGCGCACCTGAGTGCGATTGCTGTGTTCACACCTGCCCAAACAAACCACACTTAGAGGGCAAATGAACTTGAGTTTTATTGAACCAAACCAAACAGGGCAGGTGTGAAAGCACCCTTAAGATCCACTGGAAATGGATAAAGGTTATAAAGGTACAACAGACAGCATGTTACTACTCTATCTACTTGACGTGAATATTAACATTGTATCTGAGATGAGTCAAAGTCACTTAAATATATAAATTCCACTGTAAAGTCTCTCCCCCTGACCAGATACTTTTTAAATACCCGTTAAGGATTCATTATATGCCACTGACTTCCATTTATTTGATCCTACCCAGACAGACTGGGTTTAATGCAGTTTTTGCCTGCATATCTGCCTCTATATTGATGCCAGGGAGAGCACCAAGATGAAGAGTTCCTCCAGACACACGAGCACAAAACTGTTCCCGAGATAGTCAAGATTAATGATTGAAAACAAGTGGGCGAAACTGAGAAATAACAACTATAAATACTGATGCTTTAGAGAGCTGGGATCAGGCTGGAGCCTTGCACATCAATAAGAGCTGCTTTGCTCTACCTTTACCTCATTGTCTATGCAGCAAAAAGGAAAGTGAACATTTTTTTGCACTGCTTTGAGACTATGAATGTGAGTCACTGTGAAGGTTGAATTCAAAGGTTACAGCACCTGACATTTGTCCAAGTGGTAATTTTTAATTCGAAGCACATCAGATATTTATTGAGGGCTGTAAGGCTTAATATGAAGTGCTGACCTCCGTTCCTTTATGGCCATTCAAAGGACGAGCTGTAGATCCATTTAGCACTTCACAACAATGGCTTTAACCACCAGACCATTCTGTTCATTATGTATGATTTCCCAGTAGGAAAAAAGCTTATACTTTAAGGAAGGTCTTTCCTTTTTTTGTACCCAGAAGAGAGATGTCTGTTTTCTTTGTCTGATAGGGTTAAAACTGACCTGAAGATCTCAGGTTTCTGTGTCCTCTGAGGTTGGAGATGTTGGAGGCTTCCCAGCTGAGTTTTGGGTGTCTGGAACTCCATCAGTGAGTCTGAGTGAGTTGTTTTTAGACTCACAGTGATGCCTGTGTGAACATTTTTCTTACCTTGACAGCATTCAGTACATGCAAGCACACATTCCTGGTGGATTATTTTGTTACGTCAAAGCCGTATTTCTACTGTTTATCTTGCAATCGTTGTGACAGAGACCTTTGCATTCTTTTAATGCAGGCCTGTGTTCCATCAGAAAACCCACTAAGGTAAGAAATAGTCTCAGTGCGCCATCCTTGGTCAAGCTCAACTAAATCTGGATTTATGGTCGGCACAAGGGATTGAAGGTAGCCCCACCGCAGATACCTGAGGTTTTTATTCATAGTTCAACATCAGGTTGCAGGACTAGACGGATAGGCGGCTGCACCATACACAATCTGGCCGTTTTGTGCTTTTATTATAATCTCCATAGTAACTATATTTCCCTTCTTTCAGTACTTTGTGATACAAGCAAAGAGGGCAAGATCCACCCTATTTCCTTACTGAATATGAGACTATTCCATTCGGTTGCCATATTTTCATTGTTTCATTCCCTGTGATATAGAGCAGTGGTCGCTGTGAGCACAAGGTTTGTCGTGGAAATGGCTTTGAAAGATTTCTGTTTCTGAAAAGGAAAAGACAACTGAGCCTTTTTTTCCAACTCTCCTAATGTTTTCTTTACTCTCAACAATCTGCACCAGCTTCAGAAACTTCAGATATTAAAGACAAGCAGCACAAAATAAACAGTTACCGTTTGTGCATGCACCATGTGGAAGCCACTACTGATGGAGCCCTGAGCATGTCTTCACCCCCAAATTGACCCCAAAATGATGATTTGTATATCAATTACTCAATGATGAATCCAAAAATTTGAGGTTTTTAATGAAATGGAATCTGATGGTTTTTCCAATCCACACTCTTTAAACACATTAGTTTGTTCTTTACACAGGTTACTTTCATTTATCGTCAACCATACCTAAACCGTTCACATCACACAGGTACTTTGATTTAGAGTCTGTTCATTTGCTTTTAACCTTACTTTGCCTCATTTAAGTGTAGACGTTTTAGCATTGTAGGGTTACACAGGCAAATTGTTTGATATTAATTATCTGTTTTCTTTGTCTTTGGATGCCGTGGTTGTTTGGGGAGGTCCCTTCCTGGTGGAGCAAAAGGTGCATCTGAGGGCTGAGGACTCTTAAATCCTATAACCAACTCATTGGACCAAACCATATGCTGCTATGTCATGGGAAAGATTTTGGTTTAGTTAGTTTTGCTTTGTCTTTAGTTGTAGTCGCCGTCCATTTTGGTTACCCCTGGTGTATTAGTGGTTAGGCCAACCTCTTACATATGCTCTCTCGGGTGTCATTTTTACAGCTCAGTTTGTTCAGTTAACACCTTGTTTGGTTATTATGTTGAGTATAGTTATGCTATGTTGAGCTCTTGTAAATGAAAAAACACGGCTTTGTCAACAACTGCTGCGTCCTTGTTGCCTCACTGCTTGGTCCCTAAAGAAGTCATAGGGGTCCGTGCTTAACAACAGCAAAACTATACCAAAACATCCATTCACAAACTCTCACACAACTCATGCAGCGTAGTCCGTATCTCATTTTGCCAGTATTACGCTCAATACTTCTTAAACACATGCATTTTTGCTAAAACTTAAGTTTTTAAAACTGAACTGAAAGTGAAGCTTATCTAGGCGCTCTTCAAACCATACTCCAATGCCAAAACAATCAGTTTTACCTCAGTGAAAACTAGAGCTGCTGGTCTACCGCTGCCCCTATCAGTTAGTTTGTTTGTGTTATTGTGTGACTTTGGTTAATCAAGACTAACCCTTTTAAACACCATAGTGACTCAATAACACAAACTACAGAAACTAATCGAGGCAGTGGTAGATCAGCAGCTCCTGTGTTCAGCCAGGTAAAATTACTGTTTTTGTGGATGGAGTCTGGCTTTGAAGAGAGCATAGATAAGTTTCACTTTTAGTTCAGTTCCACATCGGACAGAGCTGTAACAGGATCAATAAGACTTATATAATACTGCACTGACTTGTGTGAGAGTTTGTGAACAAATGTTTTGATATAGTTTTGCTGTAGCTAAACGTGGCCCCCTCTAGGGCTTCAATTTATCAAGAATTTTCTCTGGTTTTGGATTCTTTATTCAGCGGAGTCATGCGATAAAAACAAAGTTTTCTTTATGAATTCAATGTAACATGGGGTGAGTAATAAATACACAAATAATAATTTTGGGCGGTGAAGTGTTCCTTTAAAATACAACTCTCAGCAGAGGTGGGCAACCTGTGGCTCTGGAGCCATATGTGGCTCTTATGCTGCTCTCGAGTGGCCCTCTGTGGCTTTGACCAAAAATATTACATGAAAATGAATAATGGTTATTTATTTATTAATGTTTTTGACATTTTCATTTTTATTCACTTCATTTATTATTATTATTGTCCTTGTTATAGGCCTAAAGAAATTCTTCCATTCTAAACACATAGTTTTAACATTTCATCAACTAAAACGTGCGTCATATGGCCATGGCCTGGCACCTTTTCCTCTAAATTTTGCCCTGGCTAGGCTGGCTATGGATTCCAAATCCATTTAAGTACAAGTCTCAGAGGAAAATACAGAATTTAACAGTGCATGGACAGACTGTTTGCTTTGATCACCAATGCTGCAAAGTTAAAGTACAAAATAATCATAAATGGCTCACTACACAGGAGCCATCTTGTAGTAAAAGGTATCTTTGAATGCTCATCTAGACCTATTAATAATGTCAATAGGCTAAGTTAGACTTCATACGCAGTGATACCTTAAGGCTCAATTATGTTTTGCGGATTCTTTTAAATTATTTTAACAGTTAAGGTTGCTGCACCATGTCCTAAAACAACCAGTATGACCCCTCCTTGAACGTAGCGCTGTGTCTAACCTCGGCAGCAGTGAGGGCATCTGTGCAGGCCGTGTGAGTTCCACCAGTTTTCGGAGCCTCTGAGCATCTTTGCGCAAGTCTGCCACGTGCACATGAAGCTTCCTACGCTCCACAGCGTCCATCGCTGCCTCACTTCGCACTGCAGTCATAAAAGCGTCCAGTGGGTCCTCAGTGGAAGAGCCAGGGAAGTCTAAAAGGAGGGATGAAACGTACAATAACATGAGGAGAACAGGCATCTGTAGGTAGTGAGGCATCTGTCCACTGCACAGTGAACACCCAGGCGATCATGACTCACCTCCTCTACCACCACTGAGCTTTTTCTGAGTGTCTGCCAGCTCCTTCTCCACCTCTGACAGTTTGGCCACCTACACGAAAATCAAATATATGAATGTTACCACAGGAACATACAGTATGCTCAGCACTATAGTACCAGTGCAGTTTACATAAATACACCTTACAGTATAGGGTTGTTTCCAAAGTGAAAAGAGTTTTATATTATTTCCAGTACAAACAGCAGCTCCCATGAGCAGACAGGGAGCACCTGCATTTATATATTTATGTATTACCATTATTTTGACAGAGAGGAGACACAGGCACCCCTTGTGTGGTTTGTGGTTTTATATAAATACTTCAGTGAGGAAGAAAAAACAGCTACTTGAAGTTAACATTTACACATGTGAGAGTAAGAGAACAGGATCTGTTTATGTTGCTACACGTTCTGCTCCGTAGAGGACGTCATTACCCTGCACCAAATATCAACCAAGAGCAGATGGCAGTTTCAGCAGCATACTTTGTAGCCATGTTATAGTGGCATGGCTCTATGGATGGCAGTTTGTTAGTCAATCACTCAGGCTGAAACATGTCAATAGTTAATAGATGGATTGCCATTAAACTTGGTTCAGGCATTCATGTCTAAGGATGAATTGGTGTAACTTCTGTGATCCTTTAACTTTCCATTTACCGCCATAACAGGTCAAATTTTGAACACGTCCACTACTTTGGTTAAAATTCACGACATTCCCACCAGAATCAGCTGTGCTTTGTGTTGAGTGCCAATGTGTGAATGTTAGCATGCTACCATACTTCACTATGGTGAACATTATACCTGCTACATGTTAGCATGTCAGCTTTGTCAATGTGAACCTAAAACATGCAGACGTTAGCATTTAGCACAGCCTCACTGAGCCTCTAGTATGCCTGTAGACTCTTATGCCGGCCTTACACCCAATGACTTTTCAAGTGACTTTACTGTTGCAGATAAATTTACAATGTTGTAGTAAAATCATGACTTTGCTAGAGTTGTGGCTCGCTCCTGTGATCTTGATCGTTTGGTGTAAGGTGATCATAATACTCAGTCCAGGCCTACCTCAGTCCTAAGTCAATCCTTTTCTCACCTTGATGTTCCAAATAAATAAAACACGTTTAATATTATCTCAAGTTTTTAGTCTTGGCACATGCAAATACTGAAATTCAATGATGTGAACACTGTCAACAACCAAAATATTCTGTCTAAAATCTATCTACAGGGAAAATTAAAGTAACCTGAACCTCCTCCATAAAACAGGAAGCAGCAAACTGAGTAGACGGTAAACATGGAGGGGACTCTGGGGAGGTGCAAGAGCATGAACACATCTCGGTTCTCTAGTAATGTGGAACAGGAGGAGAAACTAGTGATGTTGTGGCAAGTTTAATTTGGTGCGTTCTTCAATTCTGAAACAATGCCCCTCTCATTCCCACAGTCTCCTCCCACTAGAATAGCACAGCTAACCAACAGAGGCTGGTAGCGAGTTGAGACAACAAAATCCAAAATGTAGAGTTTGTATACAAATACAGTTTATCTTTATGGATCAAACTAATGCCGAATTGACAAGAATACTGTCGACATATGACGCCTTTTATCTTGAGTTTCTAGTATTATGTGTTTCTGCAGACACATAGGAAATTTGTTGTATGGCATATTTCTTAAAGGGAGTTTGGCCTTATTTTTTTGCACCAGGAGCAGGATGGGAGATAATCTAAAAAGGAGTCTAGTTGCAGTCTTGCAAATAGTGACCCTGAGAGACCACCAGTCTAGTGTGTAACTGAGAACTACCATTGTCTTTATATGTAAGAGGGAGGGTGTCAGACTTTTAAAAGTCTTTTGAAAGTCCTCCACTGTATGGTAGGCATGAGTCTTGTTTATCATTAGATGTCACACTTTACACTGATGATATGTGTTTGGTTTCTTTTAGTTTTCTCATTAGTGAATCTCCTTTGTGAATCCTCAGAACCATGACATAAGGCAAAAGTCATGATTACAAAGGCAGTGATTAAAGATGTAGTGAATCAGAATGTTGTCAAATTCCCCAGTCGTGTGTAGAAACAGTAGCAGATTATTACCAATGATTCATAGGTCTCTGGCCGCTCCTCAACCTTTCCCGCCTTTTTCATTCTCTCCTGCCTCTTCCTCTCCACGGTGCCCGTTCGATCCAGGAAGGTGTCGTCATCACTGTCGTAGTAGTCCTCATCTTCCCAGTTCTTCTTCTTGCGCTTACGGGACACTGCAGATAGGATGCAAAACGGGGAAAACTATTGTTGCTATTCTCACAAGTACAAGCTACAACCTTCAGATGATGGCTCAGAATTTTACTTTCAGAGTTCACACCCAGCATTCTGCATTGAATGGACTCGTGTTTTGGGTGAACGGTGAATTAAACGTATCCATTTGGAACTAATGAACTTCAGCGTTGTTCACAGTGCTCAAGCAATGTGTGTTATGGCACCATAAAAAATTATCGTCACCCGGCATGACGGTGTTGTGTTGAGGATTGTGTCCTCATCAATATGCGTTTCCTCCTGCCTTAATCCGAAAAAAACCTTTTCCTTACAGGAGGAGGACAATAGGCATTCTAACAGGAAGGAAGGCCTTTCAACGGGGGAACACACTTCAACACAACACCTGCATGGCTAGTGCCACTGACAACGCAGCTGCCGGTACTGTGGAAGCCAGCTGATATGAATAATTGGAAGAGTTTTCTGAACAAAAAATATTTTATGAATCTTCTTATCCAAATTGTGCCCGCTAGGTCTGAAAAACAAGTCAGAATGTCAGCCACATCAGCAACAAATTTGAAACAATGCACCAAGTTAAAGCATCCAACCAGTCTTGGGAAATATCTGCGAGTCAGTGATGATCACAAGATTTTACTTAACTTAAAAAACAAACAAAAAAAAAACACAGTAAACTAGTTCATTGAACTTTGAGCTATTTTTTGGGAAGTGTGGCTGTGCACAGCACTTTTCATACCCGCTTCCTGGCGGAGCAGCCCTCTGGCTTCCAGCATTCGACAAGCCTCCAGGCAACATTGGATGGCTGCTTCCTTCTTCTTCCCCGTGTGGGTCACCTCAGCAACTAGCTGTCGGCCCATGGCATCATCCACTGGAAGCCTGACACAAACATCAACATGAACTGTGTGACTCCATACACACTTAACAACCTCCATGACAGCAAGGACACACAGTTTTAAACTGTACCATCATAAATCAGGGGTTTCCTGTCACTCACTTTATTCTGCAGAGCCAGCTGCCATGGCTTTTGTCTTCATACTCAAACTCCAGCTCCTCTCCTAAAATAAAGGATGCCAAAATTTAAGTCAAGACATCCATGTACAACTACAAAACAGGAGAAGCAGACATCTGTGGATTAACAGTAAGTCTTCTCACCTTCCCTGTCATAGAAGCCCTGCAAAGCCTTCTTTGGGTCTTTTAGATACGCAGCTTCCTGGTCCTCATGGAACTCTGTAGAAAAAGGGTTTTCCTCGTTCTCGTCTTCTTCTGGAACAGCCTCCTCAGCTGCAGTGTGGATTCATGGCATAGACAGATGGCATGAAAGGGAAGGAGAGGACAAAAGGATTTACGTGCCTCTTTAGTCACTTGCCTTAAGAGCAAGTCAGCACCAGCTCACTCAACATGGCAACACAGCGATATGTCAACACAGATGACACGTAACATTCTGTAGCATAATCCTACAACCAGCAGAAAAGCTCACCCATTCCCCAGGAGCAGCCTGAGTCTTCATTTGACAGTCTGCTCTGGCCCTTGTTGCTTTCGCCTTGCTCGCCCTCCTCCTTCTCCTCATCATCATCATCATCATCAGAACCGTCTCCCATCATCCTCTTCTCCAGCTCTGCCCTCTGTTTTCGGGCTTTCTCCCTCAGCTCTGTCACTGTTAGCTCAGACTCCTCTTCCTCATCAAATTCTGGACCCTGTGGAAGGAGGGAAGGGGAAGAGAACTCCATTTATTTATCACTGCACTCCTAAAAACATATATAATAAAGATATACACAATCTTATCTTACAGTCTGACACATGATAGGCTTTTTTAAAGTATTAAAATGATGCAGCAGCCCTGCTGTAATCAGTAAAGCATTCAGAATGGATCCATCTAACTGGACTGTGAGCTTCCTGATTTAAAAAACAGATTTAACATGGTCTTTAAAGACATGTCTTGTTAGACGCCACAGCAGACTAGGAGAATGGTAAAATCAGTGCATCACAAATCATGTTCTCCAGGAAGATGTTAAACACAGCGCAAGTGTCCCTGTAGATCAGACCAGGGACAAGCTTTATTCCACCATGACTAGCCAAACGGTGGATAGCAGGCTCAGTGATTACCTGGATGTCATCACTGAGAACTTTACGGTGACGCTTGGCACCTCCTTTACTGAGTCCTTTTCATCAACTTCTCTGATTGGTCGCTCTATTCATTAGAGTGTTTCTTCATTTAGGCTGTCTTATTTTCAAGTTATTTAATTTGCCAGGCTTAGAGTACAAATAGGATCATACTATTTGTGTATTACTGATGTTTAAATGTACTTTATG
>JAPZEB010000007.1:23854728-23869765 GCA_029783705.1 Chaetodon striatus
ACATGCGAGACATTTCAGTTCTGCAGCCTCACTGCTAGATGCCACTAAATCCTACACATTAGAGAATTGTCAAGTGTAAAAAACGACCTTGTTTTATCAGCCTTGCTCTCAAATTCGAAGCAAACAGCACAACATATGTGGAGTTTCACCCACATCATTCACTGTCACCCAACTCATCTCCTGTTTGAGGATATTTGTAACATTTGCTTGCACTACAGATCATAAACTTTCCCTGTGTTCCGAAACGCAACCTTTTTCTTTTTACTATCAGTCCATAGCACAGCTGCCCTTACAAAGAATTTACTGTTGCATGGAGTAGGGACCTACTTGGGACCAATTTTGACTCTCTTGCTCATATATCTGTTTCCATGGAAAAAAAACTATCCTGCTGTTGTTACCTTGCAATGTCTGTAGTTTTAACTCTCAAGTTGTTTGCAGCTATAACACTGCACACACTGTAGGTTCTAACAAGTTATATTCACAACAGTAAAATTACATAGGCTATACAATATCCTGTGGTGGTTATATTCATATATTCATATGTCCTTTTGTTGCTGGTCATCTTTCTGACTATTTTGTTTACTCAAACAATTAATATTCCTATTATTACTGTCTATGTGACTGGCGATCAGTCACTTGAATGCTCTGTCATCCGTCACTGCAGCTTCTGACAGCTGTCATCTGTTTGCGGCTCTTTCAATGTGACATATCTTTTGCTCTGCGAAGGATTGTGGATTGGAATCGCCAGCAAAGCTTGACTGGATGCAGTAGAACATCCTGATATTTTGAGTACGGCATTTAACATACTGTGTGTATGGGGACGCACTAAATCTTTTTAACTGCCTTGAGCAATCTGGCAATCCGTATTGTTGAGCCCTGCATTGCACATGACCTATGTCATGTTTGGAGATGCAGATACTCTGCAATTAGCTAAATTACTACCATAAAACTGAGTCTCAAGCTGGATTTATAGTTGACACAAGGAGTTCTGCTGTAGATAATATGAGGTAATATGTTTTGGTAGTTCAGTGTTGGATATCTCCCACTAAAAGAAGTGAAGCTACACATATGCTATAAGCTATAAATGACTGTGGTGTACGTGATCAGGACAATTGTGCTTAAATTTTCAATTTTGATTTGATTTGATTCTCATTTCGAACATGTAAGAAAGACATGAACATACTAACAAACAGACAAACAGAAACAAAGTAATATTTACAGTGAAAAGCATAATGTGAAAGCAGCTGTCAGTGCATAATTACTTTGATTGACACATCTATGGCTGTGATTTGGAGAACCACACAATAATACAGGTAGCACTTTTCACACTGGGTGGAGCTGTGGGTTACTCTTTGCAGTGTATTGTATCGATTTTCTGGTAGACAGTCCTCTTTGCTGAACTGGTTCTCCTCTCTTATAAGGTGGGGGCGGAGCCAATAATTCCCCGCTGTGGCCACAAGTAAAAATGGAGCCACAGGATGGAGAGGAGGGCCAGAGTGCTGGCCATCACCATCACCACCACCACCATCACCACGGCGTCTTGGGTGGAGATGTGTTCGAGGAAGGGGGGCCAATGTCCACCATGAGCGAGTCAGGAGGAGCCATGGCACCGTCTCCCGGAGGCGCGGCGTCAGAAGGCAGCTACGCTTCGCATTCGCCCGATTCCTTGATGGGCACCTCGCCCGTCTTCAACCAAAGACCTAAGAAGCGGGCGAAGAAGATGTGAGGCCAGATTTGTGGAGGCAAGAAGCTCTGAGAAGTGGACTCTGACCAACCAGCAAGTCTTCCACGTTAGTTATCAATGACATATGAACAGCTGCACAGTGTAGGACTCATCTGCAGCTGATGAGATCATGGCCACTGCATAGACTGACTGGGACAATGATGACATCAATGAACTGAACTGATGTGGAAAAACAAAAGTAGTTCTTCATGTTTGTTTGTATGAGTGTGTATAGTTTCTCTTGAAATAGCTGAAGATGTTGCCATTAAATATATAACGGGGTTTTTAGTCAACAGAATAAATATCTTTTGAAGTATTGGTTTTGTCCATTTGAGCTATTAATTGTTTTCAGAAAATATATGATGGTTACAATTAGCCTAATGAATTGAAGAACAGGGAAAACTAAGTGGTCCAAAAGCAAATAATTTAGTTAAACAGCTTAATAATTCAGCAGAGTGGTTTGTTTTCCCAAGCTATTAAGTCTCTTTCTCCTCACATACCAATTACTGCCTGCGCCATTCATTACGATTATAAGATGCTCCACCAAAAAGGAAAATATTTTTTTTCCCTTCATGAACATGCTGTTGCATATTATGATGTATTCTCAACTCCTCATTTCCCTTCTGCAGCACACTTTACATGTAGCCCAATACGGCGGAACGACACACACTCTTCACACACCTGTCAACCTGAAGCCGCTCTGCTAAATTAGCATCTGTTTCAGTAATGAGGCAAAGCTGTGAATGCAACACCAGAGGCAATTATGGCTTGGTTGTCTGCATCATGAAGGCGACATCAATCCAGTCTTAATGGCAAATTAATTACGGCATGCATAACTCTGCATGCTGAATGAGCAGGCCTGTTTGAATACATGTGATTTTCTTTTGTGTGGGCCTCTTTCATTTTCACAATTAGGCAGGTAATTGTCTATACCATTGGGAAGTGCTGATGGGGTCACGTATTGATATTCAATTAGCTGCATTGATGGTTGATTTACGGTTTTTGTGCAGCACCTTAAGAAATGTGTCTGATTTGCGATGCTGTGTGACCCAGGTGGGGTTTGGAGCAGCTGGAAAACAAAATCAGGACTCAAGAGTTATGATTGTTGATGCTAATAACTGTAAGCAATGTCCCCTGGATCTAACAGGAGTCCTGAATTATTTTCTGCTCCGACATTCTGAAACAGTTGCAGTAGAAATACAGCATCAACAACGCCGTCATGCCTAACTGCAGTCACTGCACAAAACTACATCATGTGCCAGATGTGGCAGCAATAGACGCCTTGTACTGAGCCTCCAAGGAAACAAAAATACTCACACTAAACCATCTGAATCCCTACATATGTAATGGCATATATTACACTCCTTGACAGCAGGAACATGTGCAACGTATTATATCTTGAGAAGTGAGCGCACAAAGGTGATTTAAAGGTCCAGTGTGTAGGATTTAAGGGGGTATATTGACAGAAATGGAATATAATACGTGTTTTCTTTTTTCCTTTAATATATAATCACTTGAAAACAGAGATGTTGTGTTTTAATTACTTTAAAACTGGGTCAGCAACCTTTACAATCAAAGGGGCCCAATAATGTAAGTAACTGCCTATTAAGTCTTAATCAGCCTATAAACATTACTAATAGGTCTAAATGAACTTTCATTGATTTGTTTTACTACAAAGTGGCTACTCTACAGTGGCCTATTTATAGTAGTTTGGTACCATATTTTTGCAGCATTAAAAGCAAACAAATCTGTCCACACACCATTAGATACTCTATTTTCCTCAGAGACTTCATTTTTTGGATTTGGAATCCATAGCTAGACAAGCTGCTGCTGTTTAGTTACAGCAAAATTTATAGGAAAAGGTGCCAGGCCAAAGAATTAGAAAATTAAAATGTTAAAAATAAAAACCAACTGCTATTAATGTCTATATATGTTTTGTCAAAGCCACAGGAAACCACTGGAAAGGGGCTTAAGAGCCACAAGCGGCTTTGGAGCATCCCTGCTGTGAGGTAATATGTCTTCATCGGGAGCTGGTCCTCATCCACAAAGTCCAGCATGTAGCCCATAACAGACAAACCAAACACTGGCTTTAGATAGAGCCAACTGTGTTTTTACATCAGCCACCATAGTTCTCCAATGCGCTTGGCATTTGGGAGAACTTTCAGTTGGTTGCAGTCTACAACCTCACCACTAGATGGCACTAAATCACACACACTAGACCTGTAAGTTCAGTTAAAAGTGTGACTGCTGAACACTGCTACAGCATAACAACATGAAAAAAGAGCCATTGAAATAACCATTAATTACCAGATAAACATTTGACTGTGGGGCATCAGACATGGTAAAGTTGTTTGGTAGGTCCACCATTTTGGTCCAGACTGAAAAATCTCAATATATAACCGATGGATTGGCACAAAATTTTATACAGACATAAAAGCCCTGCAGGATGAATCCTACTGACCTATGTGACCATCTGGGTTTTCCTCCAGTGCCATCAGCAGTTTTTACATTTACGATTTTTAGTGAAATGTCTCAACAACTATTAAATGGATTTCCATGAACATTGGTACAGATTTTATTCACGCTTCACTCAGTTTGGCTTGTAACATCTTTGGGAATGCCTTACCTTTTCTTGAAGAGCCATTGTCAGGTCATAATTTCAAATTGTCCAATATTTCGATTTATGATCAGATACCTGCAAAATTAAGGATATTCTCATCAGCCTCAGCTGCTATTAGTGCTAATTAGCAAATAGGAGCATTCTAACACGCTGAGCTAAGGTGGTGAACATTATACCTGCTAAGCACTGTCAGCATGAACATGTTAGCATGCTGATGTCAGCACTGCTGTGCCTAAGTACAGGCTCACATACAACAGATGTAAACTCTGCATGTTATACCTTAATATGTATAATTATACAGACCATATTACATTATATTATATTTTTTACATGGATCGTGTAGAGGTTTGTATACTATTGACTTTTCAACAAGTCTTTAATCTACACAGTGTAATAGGTCGTTTGACATGTCCAAACAAAATGACACATATAAGTATTTTCTCATCTGGTGCCCATACTAGGATTCTCTTCAGAGGGGAATGTTTCTTCGGTGGAAATGCAAAACTCAGGCACCTAAAATGTGACAAGGGGCCCCAAGACATTCCTTTTTTTTCCTTCTTCTTCTTTTTTTTTTTTTTTTTTAGTAAGGGACCACAAGCTAAAAATCACTGCTTTTTATGTTTTATATAAAATCTTTATTTGAAAAGTAATTAGTAATCATGGCTGTCAGATAAATCTAGTGGAGTAAAAATGTCAACATTCATCTCTGATTTTTAGTAGAATAAAAGTATAAAGTAACTTAGAATAGAAACACAAGTAAAGCCCAATAACCTTAAATAACTATTTATTCTATAGGGAACATTTCATATTTAAAGTAACATATCAACAGCAGACCCTTTCATAACTTTAGGGGAAGACCAAGTATTTGCTGTTTTGTTTGTGTTAGAGCTCTCAAATTGTGACACAAAGTACCCTTATTTGTCTACTTCAAATAGCAATGTTTTCATATTCTGTAACTGTATCACAGAATTCAATGATTGATGTCACGCAGCAGCATGGTGATGCAGTAGATAGCATTAGCGCCTCACAGCAAGAGGTTCCTGATTCCTGGTTCTCTTCAAATTCAGGGTTGGGGCTTTCGAATCCTGGGGTAGGGAAGCCCCTCCATCTGGAATTTGTATGTTCTTCCCATGTCATGGGTTTTCTCCAGGTACTTCGGCTTCCTCCTGCCATCCAAAGACATGCAGGTTAGATTAAGTGGTGACTCTATATTGTCTAGAGGTATGACTGGTTGTCTGTCTCTATGTGTCAGCCCTGCGATAGTCAGGCGACCTGCCCAGTGTCAGCTGGGATAGGCTCCAGCATCCCCGCAATCCCTAATATAATATAAGTGGTTACAGAAAACAAATAAATAAATGTCAAATACAAGGACTTTTTTCAAGATGTAAATCCCCCCTGCTGTCCATTTTAAACTACATATTTTATATATGACACTACTCTCTTAACTTGTACAACTTGCATCATTCTAATATTAACAGTACTAATCAAATCAGTATAAATAAAATATATACTTGGTCCAGATAATTACTTTCATACCTGAAAATCAGTATTTTGACTGTAAAATCTGCACAGCAATGAGATTTCACATGCAAGGTCAGGAAGGAAGTGATCATACAATAGATGTATTACATGATTATAATCCCTTCTTGGTGACAGCGGTGCCGTTACAACCATCTCTTTGTTACAACCATGTCAAGTCTCCCCTATCTTCCTTTCAACAGCATGCACCTATTTTAAATTGAACATTGCTTAAATTGCTTTAGCACAAGTCTAACTCTTAAATCTATAGTCTAAAAACTGGAAGCATTTTTAATAGTAGCCATTGTGACCAGTGAGATTAAATTGGATATTATTCAAATGCTGCACCCCTTGTTATATTTGTGCTGCAGCAATGTGACCCCTCAGTTTGTCAACAGCTGCTGAGTAGCTTTACGCCGCGGAGAAAAGGTGTAATTACAAAAATGTCAAGATGTTTTTTTGAGCAGGGGTCTCTAAGAGGGGCCAGAGAGAAAGGACCCAACAAATGATTAATTACCTTCCTACGTGCAAAGTCATTCATTTAGGAGGAAATTTAATCTCTCCAGCAGAGTTTTGAGTTTGTGAACAGAATGAGGAATATGTTTAATTTTTACACAATAAGCTCGGTTGGTCCTTCAGGGGTGCTCATTTATCTGTTTTTGAACAAATCACATGAATAGTGGAAATGAGACACTCAGTCTAAAGTAATATCATTATATGGTTTCTCAGAATCCTATTTATTGTAATCACGTAAGAGATACTGTACATCTGTGGAGACAAATAATGAATTATGAGACAAGATGATCGTATCAACAGAAAGATGAATTGCCAGACATATGGGATGTGACAGGTACAAAGGGTCCCATGCTGCACATGCCACTGTTACAGCCATTTCACTGCACCCCAGAGATGAGAGCATTGGCTGCACGGCGTCAGAGTTTCAGTCTGAATCAATCAATGGGTAGTTTCTCTTGGGTGATATGACTAAAAGATGTAAAATAAAGCAAGAATTGATGCAGTCTCATCGACTTGGAATTCATCCATCCACTGGTTCATTTTTTGTTTGGGAAGTAGCCAAAAGTATAATTAGGAGTTACGAATTAAACTTACAAGAGTTCATCAAAAAGTGTGAGTCGAGTGTGCCGCAGCTCATCGAAAAACAAGGCTGTATGAAAGTCAATTTTGCCTCATCATTGATTCATGTCAGGTACAACACCAGTGGTGCAATTAACTAAATAGATTTACGCAAGTATTGCACTCAAGTACAATTCTGAGGTATTTAAACTTGGGTGTTCTTTTTGTGTACTTTTTATCTTGAGTATTGTACTTCCCTACATTTGGAGTCACATTTGTGACAGAATGAAAAGAAAAGTCACGTGAAAAAGTCCCGATAAACTGTTGAATGGAACAAAAGGAAAAAGATAAATCAGCATCTGCAGCAAATGTTGCAAATGTTTACGGTCGCTGGGCGAGCGTCAGGAAGTATGAGGGGTGAGGAACAGCGGTCGCACCCTAGCCGGGGCTGGCAGTCAGTGAACAGTGCACAACATGCAATAAAATTGAGGGTGATGTCATTATGGGATATGGTTAGCATTATTGCACCTTGGCAGATGGACCATTTCATTGCTACTGCTAATGGCAAATAGCAAATTTACGTTTCCTAGGATGGCTGAGGCATGACCCACCTTACTCTCCTTCTGCCTGGCCAGTGGTCATTGCCTTCATTGGTTGGATTAGTTACGTTTAGGCAAGAGGAGTAAGATGATAAGGGTTAGGGCCTTTGCACATTGAGTCCATTTTCTTCACGTCTAAAATCAAATGCAACTTTATCTTATGTCAATCACATTTGCAGTCCGAAACTTTCGTCCATCATTGAAATTTTCAGAACAGGTTTGATTTTCTGTGTTCTTCACATTCGTCGGGACCCTTTCTTGACTGAGACCAAGATTCAGTCAAGAAAATGTGGTGACGAGACACAGCCACGACAAGACAGAGGAGCGGGGCTCAACAGCTCACTTTCAACAGGTCAGATAGTAATATTCCAGTGGATGATGAAGAGGAGGAGGATGTGGACCGCACACAGAATGTGGAGGACAGCTCCGCCCCTTCATTCAGCTGCGGTGCCAAATGAAAGACAGGGAGGTAGTGGTGAAAGCCTGATAGGTAACTCCAGTGGAGAGAGGCAAAGGAGGAATTGTGTCTTTTCATTTTGTCACGCACTGCATATCTTCACAACGGATAGAACAATAAAATGCATCGGAATCAGTGCCCAAGGGTTCTGTGTGTAACAGTTTTTTTCGGAGGATGGATTAAAAAATGCATCCGAAAAAACTTCACTACTTCACCTTCACTATTCCAGGAAACACGTCACTCCTTGTTTACTTCCTGTCAAAAAAAGGGTTGCATCTACCTTAACTAATCACTCATTAAACAGACTACATTATTATGTGACCAGTCCAGCAGGTGCATGCTGGATCCAGCCAACAAATGCTAAAATGCTTATGGTGTTTCCTCCAGCAGTGACTTCTGTGTTCACTCAGGAACTTCTACGTTCAGTGAGGTGTGTGAGGCCCCTCTGCTGTTTGTGACAGTAATTCCTAATGTGACTGCAGAACCTCATTCGGCTCTAAGAGCTGAACTGCACAGTCTCTCCTTTGCAGATTGTGGCTGCAGTCACTGTGGAGTTTATGTTGATATAATACCGTACATCTCTGTGTTATCTGCTTTAGTCATGTCCTATTTTGCTGTTGATGCTACTCTTCAGGTTAGTTCTACAATAAGGAAGGCGGTTGTATATTTATAATCGGTGTTCAGGCTGCACAGTGCTGTCTGTGGTAAAAGAACATATTGTTTGGCCATTAGGGCTCTGTGGTGTGATGTTGTTAGACTTGTGTATTCATCGACTTAAAATGCATTTTATTCAGTACACTAAAGGTATATCATCAATACATGCATGAGAAAATGTAAACCATAATCTCAACCATATATATGCCCTAAAGCATTTGATTGCTAGAGCTCACTTGGGAGGCAGTACTCAGTGCTCAGAGCAAAATAGTCCATTTCCATGTAGCTCACTGTAATGTGTTTTCATATGATAGCTTTCTTCTTTATAGAATAAGGTGAGTCTGAAAATGGAGCCACTCTACAGCAAATCTATTTTACTGGAACAATATTGGTCTTTTGAAATGACATATATCTGTGGAAGTGTGGTCTGATTTCTTAAGCGGCAGCTCATCAGTCTCCCATCGGAGGGCAGTCTTGTGCCACTCACAAACTGTAGCTGGACCATGGCCTCATCTTCAGATGCAGGGTTTAGCATTCTCCCAGTTACCACAGAGACCTGGGCACTCCCAAGCCTTCAGACCGAGCAATAGTTTAACATTCATCAGAATGTTGCAGAGTGGCGAAGTCGAGACATTACTAAATGATTACATTTCCTCAGCACAAGGTAGTAATTAGCTTGCTGTTGCTACTGCATGCCCATGTTCCCCTGAATATCTGGACGGGGATGTATCTAAGAAACCAAGCCTGTAATGTCATACCAAACCAATGAGCACGGGGCAGGGTTAGATTTGTTCCTCTTCATCATGATAAAAAAAAAAAAAAAAAAAAAAAAATTCTGCATGCCTGTCACTTTTTAGGATTTTCCCCACAGTGATGTCAGATGTTGATCTTAATATGCATTTCATTTTATTGGAAGGTGCACCTTAAAATCAGTTTTCAGTCCCTAATTGCTTGTCAGTCGCAGCAGCCAGTTGTTGAGCTCAGTGTTTTCTCACATCTGCCTTTGCAGCGCAAGGGCTAGGATAACCAATTAGGGGATTGTGCCTGCATATAGCTGGCAGCAAATGCACAAAAATAGCACCACAATTTTCTCATTCCATTCCACCACAATTGATATGCCTGCAAGTAATGTATTCACATAAGGCGCTGAAAGCACTTTAGATGATGGTATTGATATCATAAAGAAGCCTTCAGTCCCCCACCCCCACCCCCTGAGCCATCCACTGCAGCGTACAGTACAAGCTCTTAGTGTTCTAATTCATTAAACTGGCTCAATTTAAAACGTGCCTGAAATGTTCTTTGCATGGGTAACAGGGTTATAATGCTGCTGTGGGCTTGTGCAGTCATCTTTATACAAAGATAGATAGTGAGTTTTTTTGAGCTTTTTGATCCCTGTTTTTTTCCAGCCTGTATTTGTTTACCCTTTAGAAAATTATAAGTATGCCAAATTAGCTTTTAGCAGTTAATCTTTTCAAGGTACCCATGAATGTACAGACAGCTATAACTGGAGTACCTAAAACTTAAAAATGTGATGTTTCTCAAGGAAGTCCTGATGTCACAAAGAATACTTTTTTTTTCTGTGAGTTCTCAGTAAAATCTACTTTGAAATCACAGAAGTTTATGTACAATGGACATAGCAGGAAATATAAAATCATAAAATTATGAAGCCCTGAAAGGTGATATATTTTTTATCTTGTGCCCCCAAGTTGTGGGAACATGTTATTATGTTGTGCGCACGAGTAAATTATCTTGTGGGCACAAGTTAATGACCTTGTGGGAACAAGTTAAATATCTTGTTGGAGCAAGTTGATGTCTTCTGAGAACAAGTTAATTACCATGAGAACAAGTTATTATGCTGTTTACACAAGTTAATTATCTTGTGGGAACACGTTATTATTTTGAGGTAACAAGTAAATTTCCTTGTGGGAACAAGGTATTACGTTGTGTGCTAAAGAAAATTATCTTGTGAGAACAGGTTAATTATCTTATGGGAACAAGTTATTATGTTGTGTGGTAATGATCTTGTGGGAACAAGTTAATTATGTTGTGGAGACAAGTTAATGAACTTGTAGGAACAAGTTATAACTTCGTGGGAACATGTTATTATGTTGTGTGCACCAATTAATGATCTTGTGGGAACAAGTTAGTTATGTCGTGGACAGAACTTGATGAACTTGTAGGAACAAGTTATTAACTTGTGGGAACAAGTCTATTACCTTTTGGGAATATGTTATTATGTTGTGTGCACAAGTTAATGATCTTGCGGGAACAACTTTTTATGTTGTGTGCATGAGTTAATCATGTTGTGGGAACAAGTTATTATCTGGTGAGAACAAATTAATTATGTTAGGGAACAAGGTAATATGTTGTGTGCATATGCTAATGACCTTGTGGGAACATGTTATTATGTTGTAAGCACAAGTTAATGATCCTGTGGGAACAACTTATGTTGTGTGCATGAGTTAATTATGTTGTGGAAACTTATTATCTTGTACAAACAATAAGATAACAACTTGTGCACACAAGATAATACGATGATTTGTGTGCACAGGATAATAAATTGTTCCCTCAAAAACTAAAAAACAAATCACCTTTTAGGGCTTTAGGGACTCTGTATAAAGTGTAGGACAGAGTGAAATAAAAATATGTGTATCATGTCTGCACGTCCAGTTTTGACTGAGTTGTGATTCAGAATGCAATTTTTTGACACATATGCCGCCAATCGGGTGCTGGAATGGTTTTAGAGCATCTTAATTGCCTCCGTGAGCTGTGTGTCACAGCCACCGCTGCTGCTGCTGCAACAGCTGACTGTGTTGATAAGCGGGCCAAATAAGACACTGGTATGTACACCCCCTTCACCTCACTCAGTATCTTAGCCTCATGTCTGTTCTGCGCCACGTGCAACTCTCCTGTGGCCCCCTGGGGAGGTGTGCCACAAAGTTTGAAAAAACAGGCCATTAGCCACAACACATACGCAGAGAGTGCAGTAAAATGGCGTTCATCATCACCAACAAAATGCTACAGTGCATTCATGTCAGTTTGACATGCTGGAATGCTGCAGCGGGGTATTTTTTTATGGGCAATGTACTGTATCCTAAACCCACAATTATCCAGAAACTGTTTAAAAAAAAAAAAAAAAAAAAAAAAGGGGTCACAGGGTCGTTTCACCTTCCGCCCCATGGCCCGCTCTTGCAAAGCGACTGTGTTAAGTCTGACACACTGTCACGAGCTGACGTCGCATTGTCACACAGCGGTTGTGAAGCTGTGACACTTTGATGAGTCCTCAGTGTCAGCTTGTTGAGTATATGACACCATCCCATCCCCGTCTGCTATCCGTTGGCACATTCTCCGGAACTGTCAAAACACTTTCGAGATTGTGCAAAACTGAGTGCAAGCAGCAACAGCTGACAGGAAGATGCTGCAGCTCAAAATGGAGGTGCTCGCTTTTTTCCCTTTTTTTTTTTGTATACGTAACACCATTCAATCATGATGGATATTTGACGGCATTCCCTACAAAGTTTAGATGCGCAGAGGAATACCAGGCAGAGAGGGGGTTTGTGGTTTGTTTACTTGCTCAATGTGATGTTGAAAAGGGGATGAAACTGTGACCTAACCTTTCTGTAATATCCTAATACCTTAGGGCACCATTCGAGGTAAACAGTCATGTTTACTTCCAATCAAAAGGGCAAAAAGCCAGCATGAGCCACATACTGTAATATTTTCTTTTCAAAATGCAATGTGTTGAATATGCCAACTTAACAGTGTACCTGCGAAGCGGCACTCTTCCTCCTCATACTCCTGCGACTTATTATTCCTCTCCCACTCAAATTTAGTCATCAAATTACTTTTCATATTTGAAGCTATAAATTCCAGCCCAACTTCACAGATTCTTTGGAACATGTGTTATCTTCCTCTTCGCTACTTTTCAGGCTCTTTGACATGGTTTGTTTCATCGCTAATTATTATCACACACACACACACACGAATGGAGGAATCAAGCAAGCTCGCACTGAGGGCTCGGTGGTGTCTCAGTTCACTTTGTCAGGTGTAATGAAGTATGTGGTTAGTACTTCATACGCCTCTGTTGTATTTTGTAGTTAAATTGAAACTGAGGTCTTTTCCTCCACATCATTATTTTGTACAGTGCACTCTTTGTTTTCACTTTCTGAACTTGAGCTTTTCCTCTGATCTCACAGATTTTTGGTAGACTGTTTCTTGACAGAAGTAAACTGCAACAAATGGTCCATAGTCTGTCTCGTTAACCTTGCTGTCTTTCGTGTCCTTTTTACAGATGAATCACACTTCAGTAGTTTCACTGTTGCCTCATACTGCAGAAGTTGAGACACAGGCCACTTGTTCACTGTCTAAGACGAGTGCTTTCAGGAAAACTTAGTGAATAAAT
This sequence comes from Chaetodon striatus, assembly GCA_029783705.1. Taxonomy (NCBI): domain Eukaryota; kingdom Metazoa; phylum Chordata; class Actinopteri; order Chaetodontiformes; family Chaetodontidae; genus Chaetodon; species Chaetodon striatus. Next base: position 23,867,776 of record JAPZEB010000007.1, read on the forward strand.
ACTGTCTGCTTTGTTTGCTGCAATATTGTCGAGCAGTGAAACAGCGGGGCAGAAGCTGACTGTGCTGAAAGAACGGACAGTAGCTGAAGAAACAGTTCAGAAAATAATTCTCTTTCTTGCCAAGAGTTAGATGAGAAGTTGCCTTTATGGTACATATGAACAGTACCATCATTACTAATTACAAATTACTCAGTGTAATTCCTCAGTGCATTGAGCAATAGGTCACAGTAATATGTCACAGTAGTCGAGGGTTACAGGGATTAGTAACTGTAATATGAACAATAAATATCAAATAGTAAATCCCTTACATTATCTACTCATTGCTGTAAAAGGTAATCCATTACCTGTTATATGTTAGTAATGCATATTTGGAGTGTGGAGACCCAACCTGAGCCTGACGGGACCTGACAGTACAATACAAATACAAATATTTAATAAACTATATTCAGTAAACTACCTAAACTATTGACCTTATTGTGTGCGGACTCCCTCCTTTGTTGCAATTCTGAGCCAGGTTGCGAGAAGTCCCGGGTTCAAATTCCGGACGAGCCCCCATTTGTTACAACCTGGCTCAGAACTGCAACAAAGGAGGGAGTCCGCACACAATAAAGTCAACAGTTTAGGTAGTTTATTGAAAAACCCAAAGAAACATGTTAAGATATGGTGTGTGGCAGTAGTCAGTCATGTAATGCATGTGTGAGTGAATCCATATGTATGTGTAGGAGTGATGAAAATGGAGTGCAAACCCAAACTACGGCGGTGAGGAGGCCATGAGGAGTAGTTGCAGCAGCCCAGCCAGAGAGAGAGCAGTCTGGGGAGAGCAGCCCTCTTTATGCCCTCTGGCTCCTCCCAGCTCTCAGCTGCAACTAGTCCCCACTGACGACCTGCCCAGTCTCTGGGTGAACAAAGACAGAGGACACATAGATGGGGCGTCACAACTTATTTTTTGGAGAAAAAAAAAATCTGGAGGGACTGTCTATCACAGACCTTTTCTATAATTGAAGATTTATAATTCTCACTTTGTTTTTTCATACAATAATATTCAGACCCAAGGCTGACTGCGCACACCTCAGTGAAATAAATCAGTCATCCCCTTATATTCTATGACAGTGCACCAGCTATTGAGCCTTTCAGCAAGTGATTACACAGATTTCACTGTTCACGTGTCGTACGCCAAGCGTATCGCATTATATGATGCTGTGACTTCTGCTCTTTTTACTCTCCTTCACTGTACCTTCAGTGTGTAGATAGGTGGGGCAGTCAGATGATGGTGAAAGGAGCGAAAGTCAGAGGCCATCTGGTGGATGGCTGTAAAGAGGAAATGAATGGTCTTGAGGAAATGGTAATGTTGCTGAAAAGGAGGATAGAGAGAGGCAGAGTGTGAAAGCTGCTCTGTATCTGCTGTATGTGTAAGTAAGCACCTGTTTGCGACCACGTTCCAAACATCAACCTCAAATATCAATGCTACATTCACAACTTGTTTCTGCTGCCCCCAAGAGGTGACAAGAATAATTAGTTATCGCAGGTTAAAGCGGGGGGATTTGTGTGTTAGCATGCTAACATTTACTAATTAGCAGTAAACACATAGTAGAGGTAGACAGGAATATTATGTCTGATTTATGGTAGGGCGCTTGACACTTTTAAAGAGTGTCGCTTGACATCATACAAATATCTTGCTGTATATGTGTTTTTAACTTATTGAAATTCATCTGCATTTATAGATCAGCTCCCACTCTGTGAGCAGCAGATTCCCCTCACTTGCCATGGTGGGCAGGTAAATAAAATCAATTATTCAATACATATGAACACTGTTGATTTTCTGCTGTGGCAGGAGCTGCTGGTGACAGACGGCTGCTTCTGTGGACAGAGACGCTGAATGCAGGTCTCAGTCGGTGTGGATTAAAAACTGCCATCTCCCTGGCAACGATAGTGAGATTACCAATTACACTGTGCGACAAAATATGTTGCTTGCGACATAAAATTGTCCAGG
>JAPZEB010000007.1:23959560-23972696 GCA_029783705.1 Chaetodon striatus
GCCTATCATATTTTGAAATATGGACACAAACAGCACTAAGTGAAAACAAGGTGTAGGTAGATGGTTCCAACAAGCAGAAGATTTTTACCCAAGGGACTGGTGTTTTGTTCTGTTTGAAACAAAAAGCTAATTCGTTTGAAACAGACTACGTTATAAACGGGCCGTTATTTATTATTCCCTCTTCATTTTTCTATTTTTACTTTTAATTCGCCTCCTGTTAAAGTTAATGCATCGTATTGTCATTTCAAACTCAACACTTCCTGGATCTGTATGAAATTTAAAGCCCCTTATAATTTCAGTTGAGAGAATCCCTTCATCTTCTTAGTAGGCTTTTATTGTGAAACATTTGCAGGAACTTGTGGAGGATTCAGTGACTTGCATAGTTGGCACACGGTACTCCAAATGTAGCTCCTGCTGTCTGGTTGCACATTGTATGTTACTACAACATTTTGGCTGGCGCTCGAACAGCCACATCACGAACGTTGTGAAAAAAAAAAAAAAAACAGCAATGATTGGTGGTGTGCCAACATGTCTCTAAGTCATGGAATGATTTTATGACCCCACAATTGCCTAATCTGACAAAGTGACTGTCAGAACAGACAAAAATGTCGTGTAATCTGACATGTCGTGAACCTGGCATAAATGTGACATCAAAATACAGTGCAAAAGGCTGCACCCAGCGCCTTTATTAAAACATCAAAATATAGTCTATGTTTACATTATGTTAGCCAGGTACAATCTCTGGACAAAAAATTGCAGCTTTTGTTAAGATCACCAGCAATAACCACATCAGCACCATTGTTTGTTGTCACTTAAACAAGTCATACACTTCAAAACAGCCAACACATCTATGAAACCCTGTGTGAGCATCTTTGCATCTCCATGTGGTCAGTAAGGAAATTCAGTTACAAGGCAGTTTCTGTACAATATCCTTTTATCACAGATATATAAGTCAAGGTTAGATTCACATAGGGCCCCATTGTCCTGCTAAGCAAGAGATAAGTGGTTGAAGAGTGTTGGACTGCATTTACCCCTGCAGCTGCTATTATCTTGAATACACATTGTCGGATGTCTGTGGTTAGGTTTAGGAAAGGAGACATGGTGATGATGTACCTTAAAGTGACTCGCACACAGTCAGGTCCTTTGTTTTGTGACCCATCCACCAGCCAAGCATGCCTCAGTAATGGACCGCTCCTTTATTAGCTCCAGTCAATGCACTGGTCACATGATTAAAGCCTTCCCAAATACGTCAGTTATACAGGAATTATTGTCTCATGATTACGTGGAGTATGTATATATTTTAATGCATTACTTTTCATAGGAAAACTTGCATGAGAACACCCTGCTCAGGTTTATCTTTCTGTGGCATTTTATGGTAGGGAGTGCCAATAGGAAACGCTTTTATGATACAATTTTTTCTGTCGTGACTTTTGTTTTTGGCTCTCCGCTTGCCATCTTGTATGACATGGTTGTATTTCAGGTGTTGAAACAAACTGCTCATGTTTCCTGTTGAAGCCACAACTCTCCCAGCAGTATAAAGCTTTGTTTTGAGGCAAACCAAAGCTTTTAATCATCTGCAGTTGCAGCCCTAATTTATCCATTTGAGTTGTTTTCTCAGTTCGATTCAGACCAGGCACTCATGATTAATTACTACTGCTCAAAACTGCAGACTGACCTTCCTTTGATTGGAATAAACCCAAAGGATACAAGCCCACGCTAACTGACAGTTACCAGTTGCTAGTTTGAGTTGAGCTGGAATTATGCATCTGCAGAGACACACAAACGTCTTTGAGAACCTACGCACAGAGGGGTGTTATGGGTAACCTTAGGTCACGGAGGCTCTGTATACACTGCGTGGTGCGAACCTGCGTGTCAAGCAAGCTGATTGATTGATTCAACTTCCTGTCGGAAGCTTTCTTTTTCTCTTAGACATTTTGGCCCTGTACTGCAATAAGAGTTCTTCCAGAGTATAGGAAACGAAATTCTCCTTCAATGCCCATTAAAATCACTGCCCATCTTAAAGTCCATTTACTTTTATGAATCTAATTGCTTTCATATTTGTTTTACAGATGAAGTGGTTTGTTGACACTGTCACGGATAAAACTTATTTCTGCAGCTGTTTTCTAGTGGACATGTGAGTACAGTTACACTCCTAGTCTGAACAACTGTAAAGGAAACTACATGCAAAGGTGTCTGACTGGCATCTGGCCTAATTTGCTTCCATGCAGACAAGCAGAATTCCAGCTTTATTCAGGTAAGTGTTAAGGATGCCCATTATTTATTTTATTTATTTATGTAAGAAACGAGACAGTGTGCATTAATCAACATTTTAACAAATGTAAATGCACCTGAATTAGCTGAAAGGCCACTTTTCATCGGCAGTCCCTTTACCAGCTGTAAAAGGACATCCTTGGAAAAACAACAATAAAAGCATGTAAAAGAGGTCCAAACATATTGCATTAAAGCAAAAAATGCATCACATATAATACGTTTACAGACAATACACGTTACGGTTAAATATTACATGTATCAGTGTTCACATCTTTGGGTGTCAACAAGCCATTCCTTAGCATTAAACTTAGATGAATGATATGATAGAGACTCTCTAATTGTTTGTGGTACTGAATTCCACTGATGTGGTGCCCTGAAATAAAAAATGGCTTGGTTGAATGCAGTTTTCTCAGTGGGATTGTGCAGTCTCCCTTAGCTGCCCCTCTAGTAGCTCTGTCAGCAGTGGATCTGAGGGTTACGAAGCCAGATAAAGGAGGAGGTGCTGAACCATGCACAATCTTACATACAAGACAAATATTTTTATACATGATGAGGTTTTCCTAGCTCAGTAGTTTATACTTCTTCAGAATATGGCAGTAATAAATCTAAAAAGGTTTCTTGTCTAACATTTCGAATGCTTGTTTGTGTAATGATTCCAGTTGTTTTATTGCTGTGGAGTGTGCATTAGACCAACTTATCAGACACTGTGTGATTTGGGAGACAACCATTGAGAAGAGGTATATCTCGGCGGCCTCAGTTGAAAAGAAGTCCCTGATAAACCTGAAGTTTGATTAACTAAACTTTACTTTATTGCTTACTTTTTTTAATGTGGGTCTGTAACCTCTCCCCAAAGAAAAACATACACGTTAAGCTGCAAGCGGGATCGGTTGAGTCAAGATGCGATCAACAACATAGCATCTGTTAACTTGACTGCAACCTCCTCTGACGTCTTCCCATGACCTAAGATAACTCTGTCATCTGCTTACATTAAGGTGTCACATTATCACACATAGACGGCAGATCATTAATGTACATGCTGAACAGGATTGGACCCAGTACAGACCCCTGTGGAACACCAGTTGATAATTACAGGGGGTTTGAGTTATGATTATCAATTCTGACCAGTTGAGAGTGATATGGAAGGTAGGATTTGATGAGGTTGAGGAATTCTGTGGAGAGGGTGAAGTTCTGGAGTTTACTTAATTCGACTGAATAGTTGGGAAACAGCCCCCACTAGCCCTCCTTTGTCCACTGCTGTCCATGAAGCCTCACATAGTCTGTTGGGCTATCGGATTTCTAACAGTTTTTCTAAAACACTACATTAACCAGCTAAGGGCTACAATATTTCCTCACACAACCTCTCTTTCTTCTTTTTTTTTCTGTTATTACAAGAGTCCCTTGCTTCATCTTTGTCTTCAAGCAAACACGGTGGTCCATGGCGATGCGGCGCATCGTTTTTATTTTATTTTATGTATCCTTTATTCAGCCAGAAAGGTCCCATTGAGATAAAGGATCTCTTCTTCCAGGGAGTCCTGGTCAAGATGGCAGCACAATAACCGGTTTAATTAAAAAAATAAAATAAAATAAAATAAAATAAACTATGTTACACATTAAATCACGTACAATACATAAAAACAAAACGAGGCAAATTGTAAAAGAGATATATAAGCCACAGCGGTGTCATGCATACACAGTCCACCTAGGTGAAGATCTATGTAAAGCAGCAACATGTTTCTCTCAGGACTTTAAAAGTGTTCAAGGAAGGGAGTGCTTCTAAGATACCAACATTTTGAAGCTCATTCCATGCCCAGGGTGCATAAGAAGAGAAAGCAGTTTTACCGAGCTGTGAGCACACCCTGGGGACATTTAAAAGAATATGATTTGAAGAATGAGTGCAATAGTTTCTGTTATGAAAAGACAAATGGCTGATATAGGGAGATATAAGTAGGTAGTTTACCTAACAATGCTTTGGCAGTGAATAGCAACATGTGCATGACCTCCGCTCTGTGCTGCATGTTACGCACCTCAACGACTGTTGGGGAATTAGAGGCAAACAGTACCAACCAAGTCGCCTTGCAGCCCCTGACTCCCTAATACTAATGTTTCATCTGTTAAGATCAAATTCTACATCTGAACATTTTTATTAGTTATAATGGGTTGATTGCAACACAGGCTACACATTATTCATGACATTACCCAGACTGTTAAGTCTGCATAAAACAGGGAAATTGGCATGAATCTGACCCAGATTCAAGCCTGAGGGAATTTTGAGAAATTACAGCTCAGCCCGGCCCAAACCCAGCAGGTTGGTGCGAGCCCAATTGGGTTTGGGCAGAGAATCAAAGCCCTGCTTTTCACAACTGAATCTGACTGCTGTATCAGGTTTAGTTTAGTTGGTTGCTTAAGCATAAAATGTCGCAAAATATTAAACAGTTTCAAAGAGTTGCAATTTTGCATTAAGCTTGTAGCTGTATCAACCAATATAATCCAAGAAACTTTTTTTTCTTCTTTAACTGTGTTTTATTTGCAGCCTTTTTCTAACTATAGATGTCACAATAAAAGTTTTTGTAAATATTAAATAATGGAGTTGTGAATTTGTTATAATTACACTTACTTTTTTTTTTTCAAACTAGAGTTATTGGAAAACAGCCTGGAGTGTAATCACTCTTGTAGGCATCTGTAGCAGGCAACACATTAGCATTGTCTGCATTTCTTACTGATTGACCTTCCCATTTGCACCTGCCTTTAATCAAGACTCCGATTCTGATTAGCATCTGAGAGCTTGCCCATTAAATGGTTCTAGATTACAAAGAAAAGGCAAGATTAGTATGAGGAATGGGAGATTGTTTTATAGAGAATAAGCTGTTAGTATAATTGAACTTGTAGACGCCAGGACAAAAACACAACTAAACAGGGTCTGACATTAACTTTTATTTTTAACTACCTGTCACCGTGGCAGGCAAGTGCTTCTTTTGTCTGCTCCTCAGAAAATTACACTGTGGCTTTGTGTGGAGCCCTTATTTTGGGTGTTGGAGGGAACTGTACACCTGCATGTGCATACATTAATCTGTCTGCCTACGTTAGGAGGCAAGACACAGGAAATTTAGGAGCTGCAGTGTTTATCATGGACAATCGCCAACACCTATCAGCTCTGAGCACATCCAGCGTCACTTGTCGCTCGACAGGCATGGTTAAATTTTGGTGAACTTTGTCCGTCAATCAAAACAAATAATATTCTCTGGAAAGTAGCATTGCTTTTATATAGCAGTTACGACCAGTCTTTCTGCTGTGCCTCGCCACTGCCTACAATTTACCCACCAATTTCCTTTGAAGTTAAACAAAATATTGTTGTCAATACTTTGGTTGTCAGGTGCATTTATTCAGAGTTTACACTGGTTTGTATGTTTGGCATCTTTTCTCCCGTTAATCCCAAGCTGTGGTCGAATATTAGAAAAATTGACACCCTCTGTATTTTCCTAAACACTTTTCCTTGACCTCCATGGAAATCGTTGTGAGGTCAAGGAAAGATGTGAGGGAGAATAGGAAAGAACAACCACAGTGTTAAGAGAATCTGACTGCACTCATACTAAGGTACATAATTGTGTGAAGGAGGACGTTATTGACGTGGGTCACTTAAAATGTTGCTGGCCTAACGAAATGTAGGACAGCATTATTACTTTTCCTTTCATAAAGCATGGTCCAGTGTACCCTGTGCTTAAAGGATATATGAAAGGATGCATCAAAAGCACCTTTTCCTAGCATTTAGAGAATTCAAACAGCTCTTATAATGGCTGCCACTTAGATACTTCAGGGTCATTTCACTCAGTTAGCAACCTTTCTGAGCAAAAAAGGCAACCCTGGTTTGGCTTATTTTGTTGAAACTGAAACTTGGTGTCCTTATTGACTTATGCAGGGTGATAAAAATCAAATGCTGTGCGCAGTGAAAGAACTGACAGGTTCTGATTTAGAGATAGGATAAATTGACAGTATCTGAAACATGCCTAATGAATTTAGGCATCACAAAGTAAGTAGCTATTAGTCTGTAACTGTACCAGGTTTCAATATCATCTGAAGTTTTCAAAGTCTGACACAGTGGGACCCTCCTCAGACAAAATCAAGACAACTGCCCCCCCCCGCAACACCAGTTTAAGCCACAACAACGTCCTAACAGCTGGTATTGTTTTCACCTTGTAAATCTGTGTGTGTCATCATGGCAAAATGTGGTTGCGGTGATACCAGTTGTGGTAGGGAACAATCACATTAGTGTTTTTAGAGTGTTTAAGGATGTTTTTATATGTCTGTCTGTGGACAAATTTTATCAACAGATTAGCCTCACAACTGTGCAAGAAGCAGTCACGAAACTTAAAGCCCAGTTCAGACCTATGAAACCATTTTAGACCCTTGCAGAGAAAAGTTGTAGTGGTGTGAACAGGCAGATCTGAGCTTGACTCAAGCCGGCTGATGGTGTTACCTGCAACTCAGCTGGTCAAATTACTGGTGGCTGGTTTTAGAACCACGCACGTCACCTGTTTCTATGGCCAGACGAATTGTAGTGAAGTCCACTGGTCAAATCAAAATTACTCCATCCCTGCCAAGCCCTGTTTTCATCCTCACAGTGTGCCAGTGCCGACTTTATGTGCTCATATTATTATGGCTTATTTATTATGAATACATTCCATCTGATGCTTGCTTTGGTTTTATTTTTTGCTGTTTTATCACTACTACAAATGCAGCTGTAGGTAATATCTTACTAAAACTATCGTCATTTACATTTTAAGAAGCTACAATTTATATTCAGCCACAAAATAAGCCTGAAAAGCAGGAAAACAGAAGTACAGAGAGTTGTTGCATAGAGATGATACAGTTGCATTGGTGTGAACCTGCAGGTTTTTAAAATGTTGTAGAATGGCACATTGCAAGTAGTTCCCTGTTGCAACTCATCTTATCACAAATCTTTGGGCTGAACTGATCATTACGGGTGCGTAGTTGAGATCGAAATGAAGATTGACTTTGCAGACCGATGTGGTCTAAGCAAGGTGGCCAGAAGTTGGGGGGGTAGGAGGTAGGAAAGGGGCCATTGTCCCCCAACTTCACGCCCATGGACCACATTCACTTTTAGTGTAGGCAGCATCTACTTTCTATGATTTCTGCATGGATTTTTGAACATGTATTCACAATTGGTTTAGTAGATATTCTCAAAGCTAAGTTACGCTGAATCTAAAAATATGTGCATCATGTCTGTGTGTTCAGATATGACTGAGTTATGACTCTGAGGAGGAGTATGATTTTTGACGCAAATTGCTGCAATCAGGCGCTAATGGTTTTTAAAGTACCTTAATTGCCTGCAACTGCTGACTGGGTTGACAATAAGTAATTTCCTGTTGTTTTTAGAACACCAGCTGTCCCTTTCACCTCACGCAGTATATTTGTATCTAAACATGTAGATGCACATACGCTATTGTGAACAGCACTTACTGAAATATACATTACTGAGCTTATGGAAAGCAGTCTGCTATGTGCTCAGGTATTAATCATTTTATTTTCATACCATCACAGACTCCAAGTTCCACTCACGTTAAGATAAGAGTGCTTTTAGCAGATTAGAGATCAAGACAGATAACCAACAGCAAGCATGACCCGAGCGAAATCTAAAACGTCTCAATTGATTTCGAGCCCAGGTGCACGAGTGTCGGTGAGGATTACCTCAACAGCCTTAACGTCAGGCCATCCTCTTCACACTAGCCACACTCCAATCACTGGGCTTTCACTCTCAAGGAGCAGTGGGATGGTCTCCTAGATCAGGGCTAACAGCCTACTCCTCAGAAAAAGAGAGACAGCAGGCTTTAGAGCACAGGTTCCTGGATGACTAAGCTGTGACGAAAATCAGTGCTCCACATTGGGAGCCTGTTAAGTACTCTCTCTAGAGAAGGAGCGAGGGTAGATCTCAACTCCAGGGTGCTGATGTGCCAGGAGCCCTGCTGGTTTTCAGTCCTGAATATGAGCCATGTGGGACCCGAACTCTAATTGGTATGCAGGTGATGCATGAGCTGAACATTACAGGGAGTGAGTTGGGTTGATGTGTGTGTGTCTGTGAAGGAGAGAACATTGCTCAATCATACCCCAACACATGTAGAAAGACGGCAACGGGGAGCCTGAAAGACTGTAAGGGCAATCAAAGAAAAAAAGAAATAGCAGAAAGTCTGTTAGACTAAAAGAGGCAAGAGAGGCAGGGGATAAGAAATGCATTTGCTTCTATATTCAATAGTGCATAACTTGAAAAAGCCAGGCAGAATTTGCAGTTGCACTTTTCAGCATGTAAAGACAAGTAATTGTGGTATTTTTGAGAGGGGTAACAGCAGGTTACTATAAAAAAAACATATAAAGCAGTATGTAAAATATTTATCTGCAATAGACCCTTTTCACAGTGACGTCACTCAACTTCCACTTTCTCACGAAGCAGGATATCACTACATCGGGTTGGACCCATTTAAAGTGAAAATGCAGGAACACCAGACAGCGCTCAACGAAACTAAACGTAATTTCTAAAGGTAAGATTGAGACTATAATATTTAACATGTCGTATTTATCATCTTCATTTTCCTTGGTGCCATTAGCGATCATTATCGTTCTGTAGCTGCGCTAGACATGGGAAAGTAACGTCATGATGTGCATCCTAACCTGCAGGCTTACAAGCAGCAGCGTTGCAGCCAGCCAGCCAGAGGTACAGTGGAGAGTATACGCGGGTAGGGATTACACCACCTGATATTCTTTCAATTTACTGTATAGGCTGCCCACCTATCAGACAAAAAAGGCACTGAAATAATTATGAGTGTAACGTTATTTCCATTTTCTCCATACTGATATTTCCACCTACTCAGACACCACTACACCACTGCTGTCAGGGCTCGACCAAGTTTATTTACATTTCATGTTTAACATTTAGTCTGCATATTAATGTATACTCACTCACCTATTCCAGTCATGTTGTTTAGAATAGGTTCACAGATACTAAACGAGACTAAATGATAAGTTGATGTAATTCATCATTTTTGCTCTTCCCGTTCTCCTTGTGTCCATCTCCCAACAGCAGCAACCAGCTGTTGGTCATCTGTTGCCTAATGTCAAACAATCAGGGACCTCTTGATATCAAGGGGGACAAACCAATCTGAGGCCTCCTATTCAGGTCACGTATCTTGGATGAGCCAAACAATTTACTGCAAGTGGCTATACAGCTGTGGCCCTGTGTAGATGTACTGTAAATAGTTGTATGACCTTTTACATGTACCTAAAACAATTCACTTGCTCTTTTATACTGTACCCTCGAGTCATGTTTTAAGATTTACTACTTAAGAAGACATCCATGTAAATATTAAAGTAGAAATCATCAAGCTTCTGGCGCATTGAGTGGATAATCTCCTCATCACTTAAGATTCTCTCAACCGTAAAGTCAGTGTGCGTATCCATGATGAAATCACACCACTGAAGTCCAGTTATGGCTAGTTGTCCTTGAACCTGATAATGGTACTTGTGACTCTTCCGTAGGCAGGCCTGGCCTTTAACTGTGGTCAGGTGTTTAACTTGTGCAACATTTTCCACATCGCAACTCTTGACCTCTGCCAGTCCAAATGGTGGTGTTTCTCTTGGGTGACTTTAGCATCGGGGCTAGCCCCAAGGTGAGGTGCATCTGGGTGGATGATGACTCCACAAGGTGTCACTGAAACTTCACAAAAATCTGCATGCTGCCGCAGTATCTCAGGTTCAAGGTCCAACCCTCTTTTCATGGCAGCTGTCTGAGAATTTCCCTTCAGGATGCGAGATGCCAAGGCTTTGGCAGAAGACCCCCCACAAACATGGCATATTTCACGGAATGGGCTGGCTTTAAGTCGGGTTTGCGTACCTGGGTCCATAGCTGGCATTCTGACTGCTGTCTGGTTTCAGCTTCAATAGCAGCTGAGATCTCCTGTGTTACCTTAAAAAAAGAAGAAGAAAAAAAGAAAATCAAAATTATGCACATTAGGTTAAGTGTGAATGTGATCAGGGAACACTTGAAAAAGATAACACTCTTAATGTGAGTACTCTGGAAAAATAAATAAATAAATAAAAACCTCCAGGCTCTCCAGGTGGCATTGTTGCTTGTAGTTGGGCTCAAAATGTCCTGGAAATTCAGGAGGGCACTGGTAGGAAAGAAAGGTCATCATGTGAAGATCTGGAAGAGACCTTGACAAAAAAAGAGAAATATATTAAGTTTAATTCAATTCACAGTACAATGTCATCCAAAGTGTCACACTATAGCAGACACCAAAACATGCTGCTGCCTGTGCATTTTGTAATGCAAACTGTCCAAAATAACTCTTCCTGTAAAGGTGTCTGTTAAAAAGAGAGGAGAGGAAACAGGATGAGAGTAGAAGAAGAGAGGACAGAAGATGAGAACAGAAGAGTTGAAAGAGGAGAGTAGAACTCATTCAAACTCACCAGCATATGCTCTGTAAAGTGTGCACTTTGCACCAGTCCTTATACCTCTTCTTGTTTTGGGCTTACATACAGTCATGTCATTTGTTGCTTCTGGTACAATTCCCTATAATAATAATAATAATAATAATAATAATAATAATAATAATAATAATAATAACAATTATTATTATTATAAACAAAACAGTAGCAAATACTAATATCTCACCTGTGTCCTTGGTCAGTGCCAGGTCTGTAGCATGCTGGCACAGGACAGTAGGTGTACTGAACTTTTTTTTTTTTTAAGCTGAGTGCATTTACATACACAGCATAATCAGATAACTGGAAATAATCAGTTAACTGCAATAATCTGATAAAAGATATCAGATTCTGATGTTTATATGACCACTTGAATAATATGATACTCCAGAAATACTCTGATTGACTCGTCACACAGCATCTTTCTCAGTCTGCTGGTTGTCCTCAAATAACCCACTTAGGTCTTAACAGATGTGTGCGCAGTTGTCTTATTGATTGAGGCTCCACAAAATACTTACATCAGACTAAGAAACACACTGAACCCACGGTGGAACGTCGTGGGATACTGCAAAGTCTGCAACTGCAGCATAACACAACAAAAAGAAAACGTAACCCTATAATCTTATCTGAAAAACCTGGAGGTAATGAGGCTCCTCGTTTTTCTTCATAGACCTGTGACAGCGTGCTCTCACTGTGACCGAGTAGTCAACAGCGTTTGACACTGTTCCAAAACAATGTTAAGGAGAGAGGGCTCGACATAAGCCATGTAAATGATACTAAACTATCTTCCAGGCATGACTCGGTGGCTAACAACTGTGAAATAGAAGAGTGGATATAGCAACAGTTTAATGTTTATAAAGCTACTATAGCAACTTAATCGAGAAAAGGGGAATTGTTGGCAAAACAGACAGCTAATAGATGATCAAAGCAACCATATGTTATCATTATCCTAGCATCTCGGCTAACATAAGAGCTAAGAAGACAAAACACTTCCCTTCATAATCAAACAGGTATTGTTCTATGAAGAACTTGTACCCCTTGTCGAGTTTGGAGCCTGGAGTGACGGACAATTTTTGTGCCAGTCTGTGGACGTCGCCCAAACGAAATTTGGGTAGCTGGACGAGGGACTGTGTAAACTCCATTTGTAATTGCCGCCCACTAAGCTAGTAGAAGTCAGGGTATCCCTACATTCTCATAGTCAACAGTGTAGTAATCATCAATGAGGAGGGTGTACTATGAGGTAGATTGGTAGGCTACCAAGGAGGAAGTGGGTATATATATCTATGGCTTTTTGGCTGATAGCTGAATGTCCAGAAAAAGAGGTGGCTATACATTGTATACCTGCGTATACCCTCCACTGCGCCACAGCTCATAGTTAAAGGAAATATTCCTTTTTTTTCTAGGATAAGATAAAAAAGATTGATATCACTTTCATGTCTGTGGGAGACCAGCTGTTTCTTTATGCTACACTAAGCTAATCACCTCCTGGCTCTTTCTTCACACTTCATGCACAGACATGAGAGTGGTATTTATCTAAAGGTGTGTTCTGATACATTTCAAGGTGTTAATGCAGGTATTTCATAAACAGTCCATTGATTTAAGTGGATAGATGGACTGCATTCATATAATGCCCTTATCAAAAGCATTTGTTTCCCTCACTGACACCAATCAATGTGTTGGCTAAGCCCAAGTCAACTGTTTAAAAGGCAGCTGTGTCGGCTACTATGCCACCAATGCACATGGATGCAATTAGATGTGAATTCAACCAGGAAATGCATCTGCCTAATTCTGCGTTCACATGGAATCAAGAATGTAGATTGGCATTTTCTTGCTGAAATGAGCAGGGACGTCCCCGAAAAAGGCACTGTCTGGGCAATAACACTCGCCCATACCATCACAAATGCTGACTTTTGAACTTTACGCTGGTAACAATCTGGATGGACCTTCTTCCCTCTTTGGCCCAAAAGGCACAACGTCCATGATTTCCAAAAATAACTTGAAACAGCACACTTTTCCACTCTGTGTCAGTCCATCTCAGAGGAGCTCAAGCCCAGAGAAGTTAGAGCTATTTATGGATGTTATTGATATAAAGCTTTCACTTTGCATGAAAGAGTTTCAGCTCTTCAACAAACTATGTTTACTGGCAATGGCTTCCAAAGCGGTAATATTCTTTATACGGTTATGTCAATTTTTAATACAGTACCGCCTGAGGGGTTGAAGGTCTTGCGTTTTTGACTTTGCACCTCATGTATTTCCCCAGATTCTCTAAATCCTTTGATGATATTAGGAATTGTAGATGGTGAAAGCCCCAAATTCCTTTTAATTGTACTTTGAGAAATGCTGAACCATTTACCCACGCATGTTTCCAGCAAGTAGTA
>JAPZEB010000007.1:23978465-23993925 GCA_029783705.1 Chaetodon striatus
GTGCATTGATTTGATTAATTTATTTTAATGTGAAATGAACAAACACCCACTAGGTTGTTTTGCTGCTTCACACTGTCTCTGGTACAATGAGATATAATTTTGTATCATTTTATAACAGGTTGTGCTTGTTTTTCACATTTTATAAAGTTTTTACCCGTTGGAGGGCGGTGGAGCCGCGCATAGAGACAAATGAATAGACCAGCTGTGTAAAAATTACCATTGAGCATTGCCCCGCCCACGCAGGCAAGCATGGTCAGCATAGCAACTGAAGCTGATTATGGACATGCTCTGCTGCCGCAGACATGTCCCATGTATTTTGAACTTAACTTGACAATGTCTGACAAAGATATCTGTTAGATCAAAATGTTCATTCTGTTACTCTGTAAGTTGATATGGTGAGCCTGTTAGCACATAGCTGCTTTAACAAAACTGAAGTGATATTTTGGTCATAGGATGAGTGCAAATCCAATATTTATTCTTCTTTTAGCTATTTTTTTAGGTCTCCAACATACTGAGAGAAAACTCTGTCTCTTCCCCTGCTAAATGTTCCACTATGGTCACTAGCTAATTGCTACCTTTGTAACTTACATACATATTTCCTGAATATATTTAGCTAATATATTCAGCAGAAAAATAAATGGATGATGGTTTGGTTTATAATGTTCTTGCTTGTTTATGCTATACTGAGTTATGCAGTAGTTTCCTGCTTGTTTCCCTACAGTAAATCTTTGAAGTCAGATTTAGATGTTGACAATAAGCAACACTTATATTTATTATCTGCTCGCCCTCCTTGCATCCACCCTGCCACCCACCTGCAGCGGTACACATGCCACATATCCACCCGTAACCAATCCCGATGATTTGTCAGCCATGTGTAGCCAAGTGAGGTCTAATCTGCTGTATCTGACAGCTGACAACAGTGACTAAGTGCCCAAACATTTGGTATCGACTGTTTCCCTAGGGCAGCCGCAACTGATGGACTGGAAAAGGTAACAATGTTGTCCTCCAGGGAGAGCAACCCAGGCCCACCCCCGTACCCTCACCCACCCACTGCCTTTGGTCACACAGCGTGACTGGTGAGTTAGAGCGGTGCTCACACAAAGTGGGCGTCACGTCAGTCGCCCACTTGATCTTTTCAGTTTACTTAATTAGCATAGCAGCGTAATCCCTGGAGGGGAATTCCACTGATTTCCTGTTTGTGAGTGTGTCAAATACAGAGAGCTACAGGAGCCAATTTAGAGACAAAATAGGTAAGGATAAAAGAAGAGGGATACAAGGAGCTTTGTAGTTATATTCTTAGGCAATGAGAGGGGTGGTTTCACATTTTAAATGAAAAGATTTTTTACACATTCCTCAGTCACAGTTTAGAGACCAAGAGAACAACTGCCTGCAGTGACCTAAAACATGATTTGACTCAAGTGTTTTTGATTTGACTGCTAGGTGGCAGTGCAGCACGGGTGCTGTGTGTGCATGCAGTGTTTTCAGCTGAGAGGACACTGCTCTCCCTGGCCAGTACAAACCAGATTAGGGGGATAATCCCGATTTAACAGGCCTTATTATCTTTTATTTAGTAGTACCCTAGTATCTGTCTCCATTGAGTTCGTGTCCCGTGAGACTGACGCACACTGTCCATGAAATCTGTAAATGAAAAGGGGTCAAATTTGAGTAAAGCATCTTAAAATCTCACTGCTGTTGGGATCTTGTAGAACGTGAAGGTGCCCTTCCCTATTAGAACACCTGTAATAACGCATTTTCACATAAGGACTTAGAGCAGTATGGTCATATTTGTCAAAATCATTTAATTACTGTAATCTAATTCTCTCTGGCACTCAAACTCTTTGAGGAGTGAAGGGGATGCTTCGATGATGCTGATTGCAAAGTAATTGAGAACAAACTGATTTTCCTCTTCTTGCATTACACTGTGTTGATTAACTACAATTTTGTTGCAGGTTAATCAAAGTGGTCAGTAACCAGGGGTAATCTCAAGCTGTTGATCCTAATATTAACACAGAACCTCCACCTGTATGAGGGAAACTCCATCTGACACCACAATGCTGCAAAGTCTTGATCAGTCCAGGAGGCGCATAAAATGATCACTGAAGTCATCAGCAGCCAGCTCACTCCAGATGACATTTTTCGCTTGCCATATGTCTGAGTGCATTTTCGCATGAGGCAAAACAGATTGAAGTGTCTCATCCTCCGCGTTCGCCAGCTCAAATATATACCTTAATTTCAAAGGGTGCTTGTTCCACAGAGGCGTGACACAAAATTGCATCATTTTTACAAGGCCTTGCAACTTGCTTGCTAATGCAAAAGAAATTGCCGCCGTCCCTCGCAAATAGATGTGCATCCCACATTTTCTTGTCATCGCATCTAATCTTCTTGACAAGTGGCTCAAATATGACCACCCAATTCACTACAGTGAGGGATAAATCTGCCCCCATCGCCATCCGTCTTCAAACAGGGGGCTCCCTCCATCTTGACGCCGGCGTTCATGGTCAGTTATGGCTGTTTACGGTCACTAACCTGCTTCTACTACATGCTGTAGTATAGCCTGTGGAGGACTTTATCGACAAGTGCACTCATAACTCAGGCTGTTGGTGCTTCACAGGCCGTCATCTGTTACCACTTCATCCATCTCCTCTATGGAGCCCCGCAGGTGACCTGCAGATAAATCGCGTGTGGGGCCTTGCGAATGTCTCCAAGGACAAAATTAGATCGGTATGTACCTGTCAGCCTCATGAAATATGGAATGGGCCAATTCTTACTCGCACTGGGCTAAGCCAGGGGCTTACTTTACCTAAAACCTTGAGGACAACTGTGCTAAACAGCATACCAGTCAGTGAAATGAATGTCCCTCTGGCTTCCTGTGTTTTTAAGACATGCTATACATACATTTTCTAATCAGCTCAGCAGGGCTTGTCATTACTGTACATACAGCGGCTGCAGCTGGACAACAAATGCTAATACCTGCATGTCAATTGAGTCTCAGGAGTAGAGTTCCTCAGCTATTTGAATATAGCAGCAGGCAACTGTGGACATAGATGAGCGCTGTTGGCGCACATCCCAGGTGTGCGTAGCCGCCGGCAGTGTCTGTTAGAGACGAGAGGTGTTTGTTTACTTTCAACCGCTCCATACTGAGGCCTCCACCATTCACTGCAGTATGATTTGGCGTGCTGGTGTGCATACCGTGATCAGCAAACAGCGCGGTGAGATGCACTCCTTTTGATGCCTGTCTCTTCACGTCACCCTCCCTCTGCCTCTCTGCTGAGAGCTGCAGAGCTCAGGAGGAGTACGAGGAGGAGGCAAGCATTCGTGGCTGAAGCCAATACATCTGCGCATCCATCCACATGTCAGGGAAGTCATTACCATTGCAAACCTGTGAAACAGCCAGGCTTTGGGGAAGACTACCCACTTTCTACCCCCCGTGCTTCTGGAGGAAGCATCAGTTGGGATTTGGTGAAGGCCTGTGAACTCGAAGCACCAGCTCAGCAGAGACCACGGCTTGCTCTCATCCTGCAGACAGGAATTTAATGAGATGGGTTACTGTGCCCACGCATGACTGCCATTAGCACTGAGCACAAAAAGTGTCACATAAACAGTGGGTTAGAGAGTCCAGTCTGATGAGGAGAGATGGAGAATCCTTGGTGCACCTATGAACATGGAATTAATGGAACAACACACTGAGGCTAATGAAATATACACTACCTAACAATGATACTGTGGGCTGTTGTCAGAGAGGCTAAACCACTGCACCAGCAACACATGAATAATACACATGATTTCCATTTGACAAGACTATTTAGAGCTAATTGAATTAATGTTTTTAGCCACACCTCCACATATTATCAAAAACATATGTGACCACAAAATACCCAGATACTGCCATTTGTTTAAAAAAAATGTCACTTACGATGATTTAAAACGAAATACATGCACTACAAACTATTATTATGGCAATTAAACTGCAGAAAATAAAGGACCTGAATAAGAGAAGTGCCAAATTTTTAGATGCACCACTGTGGCCACTGTAAGAGGCCACCTGCTGACGTGGCCAAAATAAACACTGTGGGGCTAGACTGGAGTCTCAGGGAGTATAGTGTAGAGCTGTGCCAAAAGAGGTAAATGTCACAAAATACATGAGCAAATTAATGAATGTACTATCACCACACACCATCCAATTAAGAATCCCAAACTGTTTTACACCACTCCAAACTTACCTACTGTACACACAGCAAGCCTGGGTGACGCGGACCACACAATAAAGCATGCATTTGAAGTGGCTACCTTGCAGACATGCCAATTAAAATATAAAAAATAAACACCTCACAAAATAAATGCAATATTTAAATAATACAGCTACCTTGCTGGACTTGAACAAACATTGGTCACTGGATTCTATATGATGAAGGTTACTGACATACCAAGGGGACGACAACAAGACAATGCGCCTTTTCATGAGTCCTTGTACCCCCTCCCCCACACCTAATTTATTATTTTATCATGCTAACATATGAACATTTGCATAAAATGCAAATTACAGCTGAGGCTGATGGGAATGTTATTGCTTTGCATGTATGTGGTCATAAACCAAATTGTGGCGTTATAAGAATAGTTAGTCATATATAACCTCCCTTCCCCCACAGGGCGTGGTGTGTCTTCCTCAAGGGTCCTCTACCAACCTGGGAGTTTGAGGGTTCTGTGCAGTATCTTAGCTGTTCCCAGGACTGCGCTCCTCTAGACAGAGACCTCAGATGTTGTACCTGGAATCTGCTGGAGCCACTCTCCTAGTTTGGGGGTCACTGCCCTGAGTGTTTCAATTACCACTGGCACCACTGTTGCCTTTACTTCCCACATCTTTTCTAGCTCCTCTTTCAGCCCTTTGGTTTTTTTTGAGCTTCTCGTGTTCCTTCTTCCTGATGTTGCTGTCGCTCAGGATTGTTACATCTATCATTACTGCCTTCTTCTGTTGTCTGACGATCAACACGATGTCCGGTAGGTTAGCCATCACCAGTTTGTTAGTCTGGATCTGGAAGTCCCACAGGACCTTAGCTCAGTCACTCTCCACCACCTTAGGAGGTGTTCCATTCTGATCTTAGGAGTTCCAGCCCTTACTCATACAGTGCAGATGTTCCTGTACACTATGCCAGCCACTTGGTTATGGTGTGCTATGTACGCTGTTCCTGCCTGCATCTTACACCCTGCTATTATGTGCTGAACTGTCTCAGGAGCATCTTTGCACAGCCTGCACCTGGGGTCCTGTTTGATGTGGTAGACCCCTGCTTCTATTGATCTTGTACTAAGGCACAAAATATATATATGTGTGTGTGTGTGTGTGTGTGTCTGTGTGTGTGTGTCTGTGTGTGTTTTATTGCTTCTCATATTTTGTAATTATATTTTATCTCTTTTTATGTTTACTTTTTACCATTTCTCTTAAATGGAGCCTCCAAACAGAAGTATTTCACACAGCTGCACTTGTATAACTGCAGTGACAATAAAAATCTAAAATCTTTGGGAACCATGAATGTTAAACAAACTTTTATGACAATCTATCCAACAGTTGTTGAGATTTTTAGTCTGGACCAAAGTGACATTGCCATGCCTGGAGCCATGCTCCTAGCTATGGCTAAAAATTCTACAAAAACACCACTTTATGCTAAAGCACACAATGTTTGACTGGTGTGCCTAAGCAGTCACATCAGGTTTTGGTCCCTCACCAAATATGAATCATCTAAAAAGTACAAAACACTTCATTTAGTACTATGAATTAAATGTGTCTCAAAAGTGCAGTATTTAATTCTGGAGAAAGATAGTTGATTGTTGAGTCTCATTCTCAGGTCATCAAATACCCACAACCTTAGGCTGGTGGTTTGGTCCGTTCTTTGTATTTATCTACATTAAAGTATAATGCGATAAAATCAAATATCAACAAGCATAATCAATTGATAAAAATAGAAGGTCTTCTCAAGGGGTCCGGGAAAACTGTCAAAAGGTCAGCTTAAGGTCAAAAAACACATGAATGAAGTCTGACCTTTATTGCAGTAAAATAACTGCATTAGAAATGGTATGGTATTAATGACTGTGCTTTTTTCTGCATCCTTCTGAAAACAAAAGAATCAAACTTAAGATGAACCAAATTTAATTGCCCTCTGTACCGGGGTCTGAACAATTCAAAACATTCTGTTTCTAACCTTTTTGAAAATGCTTTTCGTAATAGAATTGCAGCACAATTTCCACCACGCAGACAGTCAGAGGGAATTGCTTTCCCTAGAAATGGTTTTGATTCCCTGAAATCATGAGCCCCCAACCAGGAATGAAGTGGCAAATTGATGCTCTGGGACAAAAACAAGCCATTAATGGAACCACTCACTCCTGAGACATTGACAGTCGCAACAGAGAGCAATGAGTTATTATTCTCCTTTGGACGATACTAACAGATGGAAAGAGAAGTGAGTGTGCGTTTACACTCGGAGTCCAATATAATGTGTGGCCAATAAGCATGGTAAAGTAGCTGAATGACGACAGTTCAACAAGGACTGTGAGTTGGGAAAAAAATGCCTTTGTGACAGTAATAACAGGTATTTGTGAAACATCTTGATGGTAAAAGCTGCATTGATTTTTTTAGTTTTTCAGACGCTGTGCATCCCTTGGTACACAGCTAAAATGTCCTTCATTTGAGGCACTATGCTGGTTTTGTCTCCAGTTGTCATCCCAAGTTGCAGAATAATCTCTCTGGTGGCTATTTTAGAATTTGCAAACATCATCCTCTTCCCACAACTTCATGAATAAGTCAGCAAAATGTTTCTTGGAAGGTATACCATATGTTCGAAACACTTACATCAAGAAATGTTTCTGTGATTTTTTTTTCTTTTTGCTCCATAGTGCACAGTGTTATGACATCAGTGCCGGAGGTGTGATGCTGTCGATGCGATCGAGGGTAAATCTGTGAAAAGCCAGTGGGCTAGCTTTTCCGCTGCTTCGATGAACAAGCCATGGCCCCGCAGAGTCTAAATGCATGCAACAGGGAATTGCTCTTGCTGACATGTAAACTAGCTTTAGAGCCATTAAGAGAGATTTGACCTTAGGAAAACTAAATGTCACTGGGGAATGCTAAGTGCTCCAGGCACTGCAGAGGTCACCACGGGCGATATGGCGGAATGAAATTATCTGTAAGGCTCAAAAGCACTTCACTGTGCACCGCTGAACTCACAAGGAAACATACGTTATGTCAGCCAGTCTTGAACTTCATAATTTCTTCTGACTTTGACATTGATTATCGTCCTGTTAAGGTAAAACTTCTGGGTTTCATTTTAAGTTGGTTATTTTTCTTTTTTGTAAGAACTACACAAGCACTGCCTATATGTTAGCTGGTTAGCTAGTTAGCTAGTCAACCACTAGTCTGGGTCAAGACTTGGGAATCACTGCTGGCGTGTCTGATTTGTCCAGCAATTCAAATAGGTCTGATGTTTACTGACAACTGTTTTCAGTGTTGGAGAAATAAATCAACCAAGTAGAGGTTTATAGAGTTAAAAACTGGCATATCCAGTGTTGCCAATTTGATGACTCTAATGCTAGATTTAGTAACTTTTCAGAACCCCATAGAGACCTTTATTCTAAAAAATGCACCAAAATGTACAATGGTAAAAATATGGGTCCCTCAAGAAAACGGTTGGGAACCACTGGTCTAGGAGACTGGCCACACTGTGGGAGTTCAGTTGTAGTAAGTTTCTATGGTTATATTGACGCTCTCGCCTTCTGGATTGGAAGCGCAAGAAAGCTCTCATTGCATTCAAATGTTTTGTTGAGGATTTTTCCATTGAATTTAAGTTAGCAAAGTTGTAAAATGCGTCTATCCCAGAAGAAGGCACCTGATGTCACAAACATGCAGATGAGCACCTGACTTCATCTGGCAGCTTTTTGAGCTATAGTGCTAGCTGCTGTCATCGGAAAAGACTTGGCATTTCTGGATATATCATCTCTCTACAAAGCTAGGTAGCTACCGAGCAATATCCAAGAAATTGTGACAAAGAAAAGGCTATAAAATATGATGATAATAGGTGATTTTAGCTCAAGGGCAGTTTGCAGTTAATTCCATCTAAAAGACGTATAATAAGTGAAAACATATGAGATGTCAAAGGTTAAGTAGTTACTGAATTATGTACAATAGTAAGGCCAACAATATTTAAAATGATATGAATAAATGTATAACTTTCTGTTAATAAGGACGCCCATCCAACTTTCTTACAAAGCACAGTGATTTGTCATTGGTGATAAATTGTAACCCACTTTGAAAAACAGGCTTTAAATGTTGAAGTAATGACGGGCCAGCATGACAGTACATAATGTCTCTATCATCAAGTACAGACTTGACATTTAGTTAACAGCACAACAGTTTTATGGTTTAGTAAAGACGACAGCCTTCAATTCTATACAGAAAGTCTTATACGAGTTCTAATTCTTAGGTTAAATGTTAAATATGAATATTGAATGACTGCTGTCAAGCCCAATTCCCTACATGGTTACCATTTAAAGTTTTAATGACAGGAGAGTCAAGGACGCAGGTAGCTTTAGAGAACAAAAATGAAAATTAGCATATAGAGAGGTGCTTGTATTATAGAACAAGATTAGTTATATTAGGTGGCTTTTGACAAAATTGTGTTTTTTATTTGATAGGATAACGGTTAAATTGTCATCTTTCTCTTGTCACTGTGAAAAATTACATTGGCTGGACGGATGCATCACTCTCTCCTAACTGGTTAGGAGAAAATAAACCAAACTAACCCCCTTTCCAAACAGAAATTAGTTAACAGCAACCCTGCCTGGGCAGCCCCCCTTAGCGACTGTATAAGATGCACCAGGCTTTCCACCAAAACCTATCCTAGTCATTATTTGATGCTCAATGAATGTAGTTTAAAGGGCACGAAAGTCCACTCAGGGTGGGCTTGAATGGGAGGTGGATGGGTCCAGCAAACACCGGACTTTGAACCAGGAGACTGGTGTTCAAGACCAACAAACAACAACATTGGTTGCAGTGTTTGTGCTACTTAAAATTGTTGTTTTTAAGTGTCACACTGCTGCCTTTCCTGCCACATTAGTGCCAGGCATTTTTTGGTAACAACCGCAATCTTTTCCTAACTATAATCAAGTAGTTTTTATGCATGAAGCTATCCACTGACCCCTTCTGCAAAAGGCTGTCCTTGGCATTTTAGTAACACTAGGAGCCTCTGCCCAAGCAGCAAAATATGACGAGTAGGGATGAGATCATGTTGCATGAACACAGTGTCAGACTGAATGAATGAACTTGGGCAAAATGGCAACTCACTCCCATTATCAAGCCTAATGGGCCCTGCCACCATTAATGGAAACTAGCCTATTTAAAGTGGAGTGCATATAGAAGAAGAAACATTAAATGGCTGTTGAGAAAAAAGTGTCAAATATGGAGTTTTTCAGTACAGTCATCTTACAGCTTCCTCTGAAACAGCTCCAAGATCGTCGTCTTTAACAGGATGTGGTACTCAAAGTCAGGAGTTACTTGATTGAAGGGTTCAAAAGTAGGTGAAACTGCAAAATGGACACTGATGGAGCTGTGAAGGATCACTCCACTCTTCTCACCTCCACTTCACAAGGAGGTGGAGGAGGATGAATAGGGTGGACATGTTATCCTGAGCATCAGATCATTAGTGTGACTCTGGCTTCAGAGAAAGCTCATGTTGCTGCAAGCTTCCACACAGAATAACACCGGAAGCATGTTAGTAGCGCTAATTAGCTCGACAGAGATGACAATGCATGTTTGTCATCAATTACTGTTGCTGTGTCATTTATGATATAAAAGAAGCTGTCCTGTTTGGAACTGTTGGACAGTATCTTTTAGCACATAGTCTATGAATATTAATTCTGGAGGTACACTCAAGCAGTGAATATTTGCGCAAGAGTCAATCTTTGAAGTCATTCCAGAAGCACAACAGGGAGCTGGAACACATGGCTCCTCAAACAAAGAGAAGAGTAGAGACTATAATATTTCTTCTACTTTGTAAGCTGTTCACATCTGTAGTTATTTCTTTATCCTAGTTGGATGAACTTGAAACGAATCTTAAGTCAACACAAATTCAATCGTTTAGTCCTCTGGGAGACGGGAGGAGAAAGTGGAGGAGCTGGATACCCGCATTAACATTGCAAATGTCTCTGCGTGGATTCGCTTATGATCTGTATGCACGTCTCGTTCCACATTCACAATGCATTCTTAAATAAATAAACAAACGTGCAAAGCGTATGTTGCCTGCAAGACAGTCATGAATATTTGATTCAATCACCTTTTAAAATGCTGATAGCCATGACCTCTGACCTTGCTTTGTGTTGAAGAGCAAGGGGAGCAGTGATTTACTTTATCCTCATTTGATGCTGGCGTATGATGCGACGTGGTTTACTATGTACGGTAGTTCACAAATCTTCATGGGGGCAAAAGGTACAGAGTGCTTACATAGCAAGGTCACATACAGATGCCTCTATCCTCTGAAAGACAGAGACAGAGTGCTGCTATAACTGAGGCTGCGCTTCACACAATACTTCAAATGACTTGGTGGAAACAACAAAGAAAGTGGCCAGATGTTCCGCTTTGCAATGCCGTCCTGCTTGGCTACCAAGCACTGCAGAGTGCACTGTTTCTGCTGAAGTCTCCACCAGCCTTCAGTGCATCGATTCTTTCAATATTCATCAAATCCATTTGAATTTTACCAGAAGTGTTGCTCACCTGCCGAGCACAGCAGCACAAAGATGATCCCCAGCATATTCCACTGTTCATTAAGTTGCACAGATTCAGTGAGAATGGAAGAATTCATGTTTATTGAGCTTTAAATTTTAAATTTATTTTACTTTTTTAAACATTTCATTAAATTTTTACTTGAGCTTTGTGCAAAACAAGCCTGGGGATAATTTAGAGTTTCCAGAAACTTCCACCACTGCAATCACACACAGAGAGTTCTGCTATTGAGGAGAAACTTCATATATTTTTACGTAGAGTTCCAATAGTTGTGTTGGTATTCTGCAGTGTTGTCATGATGAGTTTTAACTGAAATTTAGCATTCATTCGTTCGTTTTCTGTAACCGCTTATCCTTTTGAAGGTCGCGGGGGGCTGGAGCCTATCCCAGCTGACATTGGGCGAGAGGTGGGGTACACCCTGTACAGGTCACCAGACTATTACAAGGTTAACATAGAGACAGACAACCATTCACACTCACATTCACACTTTCAGGCAATTAAGTGCCACCAATTAACCTGCATTCCTTTGGACTGTGGGAGGAAGCTGGAGTACCTGAAGAAAAACCACGCTGACATGGGGAGAACATGCAAACACTGCACAGAAGGGCTGGGTTCCTGATTCGAACCCAGGGGTGGGCAGCCCTCTTTCTGTGAGGCGACAGTGCTAACCACTGCACCACCGTTCAACTCCATTAATGACAAATTATAGTTTTCTTTGGATTGCTATAGGTAAGTATTATTACATTTTGATGGCTGAAGTCATTTAGAGCAAACAAACATATCCTGCTATTGTTTTTCCAATTTATAATACAAAGTGTTAAGCAGTATGGAATCGATGCACAGAACAGTCGTCTCTCTGCTCAACTTAAAGCTAGACTGGCTAGACTGTTGTGTATCTGCTCAAACATTGTGGGTCAAACAGTTTCGAAGTTTTGTTTACTAAAGGAATGTTGTCTCTGGCAGGTAACATTACGTTCGATCCCTCTCACATGTTCAAGAATATCAGCTTTTGCCATCACACAGAAGATTTAGAATCCCACAGGTTAGATTGTACAGGCTGACAAACTCATTCGTTCCTCAGTCTGTCAACCAATTAAATCAAAGTACGGCATTAAAGTAGCGTCAGTTTGCCTGGGTTGAACACTGGATGTAATAGGGAATGTTGCACTGCATCCATTTTGTAGTTTGTGGTGTGGTTTTGTTTTTTGGTTAAATGTTTTGCATTTTTGTGTACTTATGTGAAACGGCTTAGATCGTGGATGCAAGGCAAATTTCACAATTTTGTCTGACAGTAAAGCAAGTTTAAATCAGATAATATGAGAGTTATTCAAAACCACAGTAGTACAACGTGCAAAATATATTTTTTGTAAAACCTGGTTGGCTAGATGATGAGGTGGGTATACTACTAGATAGATGGGTAAGTAACCAAGGTGGAAGTGGGTATACTATCCTATATATTCCAATGTTTTTTGGCTTGGTGGGTATGGTGGCAAAAAAAAAAAAAAAAACTGAAAAAAAAGGTGGGTATACCCTGTATATATACCCTCCACTACACCACTGGTGAGAACTATGTCATGTTGACCAATTTCCTTTTATATTTCTTGTAATACTTTTGCTAACAGAAAGCTAACTAGCTATAATGTACTCTAATACATAGAGGAGGTGGTGGAATTTGGAGAAAAAAATGCAGAGAGAATAGACAGCCCTTTCCGACAGGGAACTGAACTGAGAATAAAGCTTATCACTGATGTTTTAAAAGGTTATGTTGTTCATTAAAGTCACACAATGACACAAACAAATTAAGTGATTGAGGCAGCAGTAGAGCAGCAGCTCCTGTGTTCAGTGAGGCATAATTACTGTTTTTGTTAGTACAGTCAGGCTTTGAAGAGAGCATATATTAAGTTCTACTTTCTGTTCAGTTCCCAGTCAGAAAGGGCTGTCTGAGAAGTACTGAGCGTACAATTTGATAAATGAGACTTAGATTATACTCAATGAGCTGTGTGAGAGCTTGTAAACGGTAAATGTTTGATATGGTTTTGTTGTTGTTAAATCTGGGCACATCAAGAATTTTCTCAATTTTTTGGACTCTTCTTTCTCAGGGGAGGCACATGAGAAAAACTAAGTTTTCTACGCACATTCATCATAACACGAGGTGAGTAACTGATATCCAAATGGTCATTTCAGAGGTGAAGTACTCCTTTATAATGGAGGCACAATGTGCATAGTTGACATTGACACTGTACTTCTGGTTGTGCTGTGCATACTGTAGATGCCATGGGTTTCTCTTTGTTAACAATTTGGTGTAACTGCACAAACCACAACTTAATCAGCCCACAAAAAACCCAAAATCTTCCTCTTAAGCCTTCACACACAGCTCAGCACCGAGGCAGAGATGAAAAATACCAACCTCCGTAACCCCTATCCACAATCTCTATGCAGATGGTGAGGGGAGAAGAAAAGAGCACTATTACCTTCCCATCATCTCTTGTGTTTGCTGTATTCTTTTCATTGCTTATGCATGAAACCCGTATAAAAGGAATATTTCGGGGGTAGTGTGAGTTTTTCTATGACAGTAGTTAGTACTATTATGGAACATGCTGAGTGGGAGCAAAACAACATTGAATAATTGATTACCACTAAAAGATGTAGGCATGGCTATGCATTATTCAAATTGATACTTATTACTGTCTCTACTTTCCTACGGTAAATAAAACAGGAGAGGGGGGACGAGAAAAAAGCCGCTCGTGTTTCTATTTGTTGTTCAGCAATTTTAGGCTGGAGGTTGGGGCTCCGGTTTCCTTATTTTTTTTCCCAGTCTTTTGCTGTTCCCTGCAATGACAGAGCCGGATTTAATGTCCAATTCCTGCTCCTAGGAGCAAAATGCACGGCTGTACCAGAGGCCTAACATTTGCTACTATTTAAGAATATGTCCAGGAAATGGGTTGGAAATGAGTGCTACAGGAAATGACAAAGGTGTGAATAAAATAAGGTAATGGACATAAGGAGAGGAGCACTCTGGCATAGTACAGTGTGTGTTGCTTAACTAAACTCCAGCAGATGCTTTAACCATGTCAGATTGTTCTCCGTATGGTTTGGAAGCTGCTTTCACAAAAGGATTAAAGCTATGCATCTCTTTTGTCAGGAGGCTAAATGTCACTCTCAAAGCATTTCATTTCTATAGACAAGCTTTTACGTTATAATAAACCTAATCTGTCTTTAATTCTTCTCATTTCTTTTGTGCTTCCTTTTCTATTAGTTTTAGTCATCCATTTTCAGAGAAGAAGAAAACAATGTTTGCACAGAGAGGGTCATTAGAAGTTATTATACCTCTGCTTTATATTTTCTTTTTTAAATTAGAGGTCATTGATAAAATGAATAGTCAGGGCATAAGGGCAGATCTTGCAAACAAATTGAGGTGTTAGAGATTTTTGACAGGAGGGCAGGTCTCAGAGCAGCTCATGGGCTGTTTATGGTTGAATGGCTGCATCTATTACCTCGATCCATCCTCAGTGCTTTTCAACAATGCATTTTGGGAAACATGAAAAACTGGCAGAAACCAGGGCGCTACGTATCTACAGCATTGTCCAAGGCATGTTCACTTCTGTTATGGCCAATATACAACAATTCAGCTTGTTCCAGCTGACTGAAAGTACAGAGGGAAAAGAGAGGTCAGCGGTTTGACTTTAGATTTGTCTCTGTCTGTTTTCATCCTCAGATGTCATAACAGTGTGAGGGACGTAATTTGTTCTGCCAGCAACTTATTCAAGTCCCTCGAAATGTTGTTTTTTGTCCCCTGGAAGGAAGGCAGAAGATGAACAGCAGCAAAAAGTGCAAAATCCATTCCTCAAATGTGGAACAGTCGACGTTTTCATCACGAGCTCTTCATCAGACATGGATACAAACTGATAAATGTCCATCTGCAATGCTTTTATCAGCTTATAACCCCTGACCACATGCTGTATATTCACACGTGTCTCCTAGAAATGACTGTTAAATACTATTTTAAAACAGCAAATACAACTTAACAACACATTCTCACTCCAACCTCGCCACATATCGACATTTGGTCATGGACTTTCCACATCCAGATATGACTTGCAAGGTACCCTGGGTGTGTTGGTTGTTGACGTTCTGGGTTGCTGTGACAAGTTCAGCCTGTTACATACATTGTCTTCTTTCAAAATACACTTCCATTTTCACAGGAAATGTATCGTTTACATATTAAAATAAATGCCCTACTTTGGCACAACACTGGAAATTGACATTTTTCAACAACTAATGCACTTGGTTGGGCCTAGGCAACAAAAACATGTGGTTGGCTTTGGGGAAAAAAATCACCAGGTTTGTCTTTATAATCTTACGGGACGTGAACACAGTTCTCCTTGGTGAAAGTCGGTGTTTGTTGGACCCATTCAAAACCCTTCCCACCTGCTGCAGTTCAAATCACCAGGTCTGTTTGTTTTGGGGAGGAAAAGACCTCTGCGGATAATTCGGCTCCTGAGAAAAACCTCTTGAACATCTGGATCTCAAATTATTAGAGAAAAAAGATGAGCACACATTAAACTACCATATAATTAAAAGATGAGCACACTAACAGGTGATAAGAAACTTTAAATTGTGAAGACGAAAAATAGCATTTTAAGTCTTATGTGTGATTTATCCTGGCTTCATATGAGTAGAGGAAATCTCCACTGGTTGCTAGGC
>JAPZEB010000007.1:24093233-24112339 GCA_029783705.1 Chaetodon striatus
GTAGAGGTGGTGAAGATGAGATGAGGAGGATGGAGAAGTGCTGATGATCTGGATGAGTAGAGGAATGAGCCTTTGTTGAGCTCATCCTGGACTCTGGATATGATGGCTGGAGGTGAACTGGGTGGAGGAGGGTGCAACACTTCTGTGACACTTTCAAATGATGGCTGACAGCAACAGAGAAGAGAGCAGATTATTAACACTGCAGTAGCTTCCTGATTGGCTGATAGAGACTGTGGCGAAGTTTGATTGGATAACTAGAGGAGTTAACAGCCATAGTCAGCTGATTAGAGGAAGCAGTTGGAGTGGGATGGAGAGAGTTGTAAAAGGATGAGCACATAGCAAGTCTTCCTGATTGAACTTCCACTGAGCTTCATTTTCAATTTCCCAGCGCCATTTGAGCTCCCAATACCAGGTGTGTTTTCCAGCCATTCCCAGCGTTCCCTAGCAGCATTTAACCCACCGATCCCGGCTGTCTTTCCCGACCCTTTGCACCATTTAAGGCGCCAAACACAGGTGTTTTTCACCAATCCATCCCTGTCTTTCCAGCAGCATCGTGCCACCAAACGTGGGTGTTTCAAGTTAAAACATGACCATTACCAAACTCTAACCACACACTCACCACAGCTTTGTAGACAAATATAAAGTATCTGTGGTTTACAGAAACATCCAATAAGAAGAATTTGTCTGGTGATTAGGTTGTCTTACCACAGAAAGCTTGTATTTTTGGAAGAAACAAGACTTTGGATTAATGGATGTTTGTTTTTAGGATAACGGGCTGTTGGAGAAATGGGCATTTGGTCCAGTAGGATCTTTTTTGGACTAATGGGGCTTCATAATTTTGGGCTGTCAGAACAATGGACAGTCCCCCTCTGTTTTCCATTAACTTTGCTTTTATGTGTAAGATTCTCTTCACTCTTCTGTTCCCTCCCTCCCGCATTTATGATTTGACAGATTAATTTTTCAGTCAACCAGCAGCATTTGGCCACTAATGCTTTGACCTGACAAATGTGTTTGCTGCTTCTCTAGGATTCAAATGCAAGCAGCTGCCTGTCATCTACGCCTGATGAGTTATTGTAGAATCATGCAGCGCTACTTCTACTCACATCCTGAACTCTTGTATAACTGTAGCACTAGTTGATTTAATACAGTAATACCCGGCCCTATCAGCTCATTTCAGGCCTTACAGAAACCTCATCTTCCCTTTTTGATATGCACCTGAAATATGAAACACACTCCAGGATAAATATGTCCCCGCTCTTCATCAGAAAGAGAATATAAAATGCTGTTTTCCAGATATACTGGAGAAAATGGGGCCCTTAATCCTGATATCTGAAGCTTCAACCCTAATCACTGCTTCTGGTAGACAAGCTCTTAAATCTGAGTCATTACACCCGTTCACAATGTCAGATGAACTCCACCAAATGGCTTGGGAAGGTGATTTGGTGCTTGCATACAGGCCCTGAAGTGAAATGACTGAGACACTAGAGATGGAGAGCAAACTCAAATCACCAACCAGCATCCCAGTCAGAAAAGGGGCCAATTTCCTCCAAGGGTGCTTGGCTCCTGTGCCAAGTGTCACGCATGGAGATGAGACAATTCCAGGACTGCCTAAGATCTCTGATGAGCCGGGATGTGAGAATGAGGAAAACAGTAAACAATACGGGGGGGAAATGTTCCAGGTCCTTGGCACGGTAAGTGGTTGTCAAGGCAACACCCTATGAAATTCAAGGGGAACCACTAGCAGCCCTACATGGTCCGTTTTGCTTCATCCTAGATTGATGCATACAGCTCGTGTTCATACAGTTCTTGTGTTTGTGACAAAAGAAATCAACTTAAAGTTCTGATTTAATTAAAGAGTTTTATCAACCTTAAACAGAGACAAGATCATGGCAATAATGTGCACAAAATATAAGCGGTCATATATGTGAGCGATAGTGAGAAATAATGAGTCCTAAGTCTGGATTTAAATGTCACAGAAGGGCCAGTCTTATTAATCATGGAGCAAAGTTTATTCCATAGATAAGAAGCACTGCATGAACATGCTCTGCTGCTTTCTAATTGCTTCTTGAATCTTAAAACAGTCAGATAAATGCTTCACTATGAGGGTAGTGAATGCATCAGCCTACTACTGTAAATCTAGTTAATATGCTAGCACAAGCACTGCTTGTGCTGTATATGAAAAAAATGAATTCATTTATAAAGGAGTTTGGTATTTCATGGTACCATCGTTGTTTGTAGTTTTAGGTTTCATAATCTGGGTTATGGTAGGGTGGAGGAAAGGTCATTTTGACTGAGAGAAAAACAATTTTGAACACCTTGCTGTTTAAGGATTGACCAGTGTAGCTAGTATTTTTACTCATGTACTGTTTGTGTAAAATTCTCAGCCACCTGTCATTTGATGCTACTTCTCACTTCTACTCCACTACATTTAAAGAAAAAGTGCTGTTTTCACTCCATTACATTTATGGTGATTTGCTGTGCAAAATACTATTTAACATGGAACAATATGAATGATAATATAATACATGCATCACTGAAGATGAAACAGGTGGTTTCACACCTTTGAAGCTTCTGGCCTTTTGCAAAAGCTAAATAGCAGTGTCTGCTTGGGGCCTCCAAATTTCTTACATGGTTTCATTTCAGTAAGTGTTTGAGGCCCAAAACCATTATGTCACAAAACAGCAAACATTCATTTCAAAACGTTTAACAGAAACTGTTCAGCACCAGGATTGGTCTGCCACATAAGGTGTCTGGTGATCTAGCCAGGTGAAAGTCATCCATCCAGCTTTGTAGTACACCCCTCAGGTATTGTTAAGCTAATGGCCAAAATTCATGGGACACGGTCATGGCGTTGTACATGTGCCACAGCATCCCTGCAGCAGAGTGCGTCCATTATAATCAACTGACTGGGAGACACGCCAACACATGGGCAGCGCTGCTTAACGGTATTTCTACATGGCTGGTCTATTTATTTTCCTTTATGCGTGGCCCTGCAAAGGCGGAGTCTGTATAGCCGACACTTCCTCACTCCGACCTCGTCACATATCAACGTTTGGTCATGGATTTTGTCAACTTCAGCCTGTTACATGCATTGTGTGTTTTCAAAATCCACTTACGTTTTAACAGAAAATTTACAGTTTGCATACCGTCTCTTTCAAAATAAAAGTACTACATTGGTAAAACAACGCAAATTGATGCTTGTTTGTTTTTTCAACAACAAACACATATGATAACATTTAGCCAACACACGCCTGTGGTTGGGTTTAGAAAAAAAAAAAAAAAACAGCGTTTGGCTTTACATCCAACAGGAAGCAAACACAGGCCAGTTAAAGTCAGTAGTTGTTGGAACCATTCACCACCCCTCCCACGCGGCCTACTCAGACCTGTCACCACCTTAACTTAAGGTGTTGTCTGGCTGCATTTCCCCCTGACGCCACCAACTATCATTAAACAATAACAGCAACCAGCCACGTTTCACGTCGACGTGAAAGGACGGCTTCTTCCGTTGGTGTCTAATGCCTGCCTAATGTTACTGTCTAAGCACTGGTATCCAACAACTTCAGGATGAGACCAAGTTGGTGTAGCAGGTTAACACCCCCGCTTTGCTCCATCCATGTGACGTGTCACATCCGTGCCTGATGTATGTCATCTGGAAGCATTGTCTGTAAAGAATTAACCTTGTAATGGCCAACTGTTTGATCTAGCCTGGGTTGAGATTAAGCTGGAAACAACAGTCTGATGCTGCTCTATTGTATGAATGGACTGCAGCAGCCTCCCACTCAAGCTAACTATCCATCAGTTCTAACAGTCACCAACATCATTTAGCCATTTATCACACTGACAGAGAATATTCAGTTAACCTGCTACACAACAGCTTTTCAGCATTTTCCTGTTTCCATCCATAGTGACAGTGCCTTTCTTTCCCCACAAAAAGGGTGTGGCCTTGGCAATGACACGATGCCTTTGTGGTCCATACAGTTGGCACATTGGCTAAATGGGGTGAATGCACCGTGCAATAGTCAACACACTTTAAAAACATATCATACAGATTAGTTGCAAGGAATATTTTTCTGCATAAGGAATACTTTTATTTTTGTCTGGAGTTTGAATGCTTTGTAAAGATAATAATAACAATAAAGCAATAACATCACAATAATACAATAACAATTAGAAAATAAATAGATAGGTTGGAAAAGAGGTTGAATCAGTACTCACACACTAGTGGGAGCATTTCACACACTTTGTCATGCAATAGGCCTGTTAGCCAGCAGACATTTTAACAGAGGGGGAAAGCACAGGTGTAATCAATAACATTAATGACGGCTCGGCTCTATCCAGTGTCTCAGTGAGCCATGACAGTGAGCCAACATTCACAGTAACAGGAACCTGAAAATGAAGCAGCCAAATGGAATTTAGCCATTATTAATCTTATTATTTCCACATGTTTAACTGTGACGTGTCCAAATATCTCCTGTGAAACATCAAGACTGCTGTTATTGCATAGTGCATAGGTTTCTCAAATGGTTGGAGATCCATACTGCTGTTGGTTTTCTCTCCCACCAGCAAGTTAATTGCTTTCACCTGGCCTCCCAGGTGTAAATCACCCCCTGATTAGAAGGCTGGAATGAGAACCTGACATCCAATCCCCCCAAAATCCACCTCCACCCCACTCTACCGTACCATTACATCCCCTAAACACTTCCCCTTCATTTTGATTGACATTCAATTAAAAGTGTTGGTGGGGAATCAGAACTGGATGCTCGCAGATGGGGAAATGAGGTAAGATGGCGTATGAATTGCAATAGCTCTGGGACACACTTCACTTTGACATCACTTTATGGTGACATGGAGCATCACCCACCAACAATTATCATTAGGCCAGTATATCAGATTAGATTTGTCTTTATAAGCTACTATGTATATATTGTATAATGTATGACTTTATTGAATTCAATGTAATAAGCATCCATCTAGCTGTGCCCACTTATCCTTTTGACTCTAAAGTTTAGACAGTCACAGGGAGCTGGAGCTGATGCCAGCTGACATTGGGCGAGAGGCGGGGTACACCATCGACAGGTCGTCAATCAATCATAGGGCTGACACATAGAGACAGACAACCATTCACGCTCACACTCACACACCTACGGGCAATTTGGAGTCACCCATTAACCTAACCAGCATGTCTTTGAACTGTAGGAGGAAACTGGATCACCCACAGAAAGCTCACGCAGGCACAGGGCGTATATAACTCCACACAGACAGGCCCTACCCGGCCGGTGGGTTGGAATCCGGAACTTTCGTGCTGTGATGCATTTTAATAGTTATATAAA
This sequence comes from Chaetodon striatus, assembly GCA_029783705.1. NCBI lineage: Eukaryota > Metazoa > Chordata > Actinopteri > Chaetodontiformes > Chaetodontidae > Chaetodon > Chaetodon striatus. The sequence continues at coordinate 24,098,564 of JAPZEB010000007.1, forward strand.
GTGTATTGCATGGTATTACTGTAAGATTTCAATTTCCTAATTGGCAGTTACAATGAAATGAAGTTAATTCAGAAGCTGCTGAATATAATATGAAAGGTACAGTAGAGCTCTACTGCACATAATTTGTTTTGCTTCTGCTGTACAGTTGAAAGACACTGGGCTGCATCTCTCGTCTGTCTATTTATTAAGATTCCCCATAGGGAATGTAACCATAGTGAACTACAGTACAAACCATAGTATGCCATAGTAGTACCATGGTACAGGTACCAAAGCACGACTATGATACCTGTACTATGATAAAACTTCTTATGGCTCATCAGAGACAGCTGGTGGATAATGTGCCTTCTGCTTTGTTATGGATGCTTTTCCTTGCGCTACTTTCCATTCTCACTATTCTGAATGGGGTCATCCCTATGTCCCTTGGTCAAGTTCTGAGTATACAGCATTTCTCTTTGATAAAAACCAACATTACACATTTCAAATGCAGTTTGAATGGTAAAAAAATCCATTAGTCCACCATGGAGATATCAATATCTAAACTCAAGAGAGGTGTCTTGCACATACATTTCATGGTATAGCTTTCAAAGAGTATAATGTCAGTAGGTGGGTGATTTCAACATATTCATCCAGGGATACATAATCTACATTGAACCAAGGGCAAAAAACATTGCTGAGAACATAAAACCTTTTAAAAGGTCTGCTCAGTGTGTCATATCAAGAAGACATTAAACCGAGAAACCTTGGACCTACGGAGAATAAACCCTGGGAATAGGTACACTCCAGGATGACATGTGTAAACTAGCTAACCACTGTTGTTGGCGGCTGTTAGGTGTAAAAAGTCACTGGGAGACACAAGACGTGAGCAAGATATATGCAGATTGGACCGGGTCATAACAAACTGAGGCTGGAAACGCTTCACATTGGCCAGAAATGTTTTGTTTTGCTCCATGGATGTAAAAAGAGGACTGGATACAGTGTAGAGACAGGGCTGTATTCATTCCTATGAGAGCTGATCAATGATGTAAAATTAATTCAATCAATTAATAAATCAGGACAATACGATTTAATCTTGTGACTCCTCTAGATTTTCGGAATGTCATTAGTATTAATGGATCAAATTCTGAAAGTGAAATGTGTCATTTTGCAGGGAATGTGATGATCAAAAAAGTTTATCTACTGATTCATAGGTAACTCTTTTCAAATGTAAGTATATAGGAAAAGGTATTTTGAGGCCCAATGGCATCACATGATGAACCCAGAAATTGTGCTTACAGAGTTTGGCTACTATGTCAAGTCTGTTGCACTTCCTGGAAGCCTGGTTTGTACTCATCCCAGGGCTAGTTCATGAAGCACAAAGACCAGATGAAAATAATGAAGACAACAGAAGTTTTTGGTTTGTTCAGAGTTCAGTCAGAGCTGCTGAACTTGACAGAAACACACTCAAGGTAAACTCCCACACACATGGTCCGTCAGTTTCAAGCTAGCTCGCAGCTAACTTTCAGATAATGTCTGCACGTTGGCAGTTTGAGACAAATCAACGTGGACTGCACAAATGGTTCAATGGTGAAATTTGCAAAACTTGGCTTTGCTTTCTGTCTGAACAAATAGATTTCCTCTGGTAACATTTATCTTTGGCTACATTTAAGAGAAATAGAACACCATATTTTACTCAAAAATACAGTTTACATAATTATTAGTTGCGTACACATAAGAGGTTATTCCGGAACACATTTTTCATTTTAACATTGTGGTGTTGGAACATGATGCAGCATTGCCACCCCACAGCATCCCTTTAAGAGAATTGTCTGAACACAAATTTTTATATGACAGATCCAAGTAATTAGAGCAGAATATGTAATTCCAATAATCCAGAGATCTTTTGAGTTACACTGCAGATCACTGGCGAGGATGAAAGGAGTAAAAGCTAAGCCGTGTCAAATTCTTCAAAGGAACAACTTGTTTTTGAAAGAAGCCCGAACATGTCTGTCTAAGACAGGGAGTTGTGTGAGGAAGAGAATTTGACAGAAGAGAGAGCGCGGCGGCCGCATGAACTGAGCCTGAATGACCAGGTGAAGTCCTGATGGATGCTCCATTATGTTTCTGACATCTGGGTTAAAACAAGGACATCGCGATCTCCTCCTGCTGAGCGCTGAAGAAGCCCTTTGAATCACAAGTGTATCTCTTTATTAGAGACATCACAAATTCTTTATCATCTGTCAAAAGTGGAAGGCAATGTTACCAAGAAAAAAAATTTAGAGTAATAAGTATATGAATCTGTTTTGCCCTCATTGTAGAGTGTTACAAAATACAGTTTGGTATATTCAAGTAATACAGCTTAAGGCAATATGTAGCACATATGATTACCATTATATTTCTTACTCTGCCTTCATGATGACTAGATTTGGGTTAAGTTTTGGTTTTGCCAGTCCAGTCTGTTGTGCAAGCTTAAACCGGTTTGCTTTAATGCAAACCAGCATTTTTCATTATGACACATTCTGGCAAATTAAAAATCCGCCTACATCAGCAACCGGTGCTGACGGCATCAGGGCACTAAATCCAACTCTTATTTCGTTCTAAGCAATATGACAGTATCATTATCATTATACTATGTTTATAGACGGACTGATAGAGCCACAAGTGTCTGACAGGCCAGCAATATAGTGGAGATCAAATTTCATTTGAAGTGAGAGCGTGGACGAGCAGTGCACATTGTGTTCGTTCGCCAGAAAGTTCATGTGTTTTTTGGGATGGTGAAAGGGGACACAGTAGAATCAGAGTGACCGAACGGCATACTTTTTGTTTTTACTTTTAGTACGTACTGCAGCTGCCCTTAAAATGACGTACTATTTCATGCAGCATGCAAACGATCGGGACACACTACTTCGTCATAACATTACGCCCTGAACTTTGACCCTCTTGCTTTTATATCTGTTATATTGGAGAGACCATGTATTGGTACATACAAAATCTTACTGCATACTGTATAGTACGCTAGTATGAGTATTGGAACGCACAGACTGAAGCTGCACCAATATGGTAACATCTGAGATTTGAAGCGGACGAAAGAGGTGTCCTAACTGACTGCAAGCAATGTGGTGCACTGTTTTTAACTGAACTTTTGTTGGACACCTTGTTTTTTATTTATTCCTGTTGCTCACCTTGAAAGCACCGCAATGAATGAGGAATGGCTGATTCATTTAGTTGGACTGAGAAATTATCCACACGATACCTCCTTAATTCACGACAATAATCAAAACACGATTGTAGCTGACTCGACGTTGATCACGATAATCAATGAAAGTTTCTGTTAAATGACCATCGCTAATGACATTCTACTGAAGTTGCTGTATGTTGTTATTTCCAGTAAATATCATGAAATAAAAACTGCTGTTTTCTGTTTAAAAATAATGTTACAAACAGAGGAAGACTCATCCTAACTCATCCTTTAACTAACCACAATCTCACAGCTAATGTTTGAATGGTTTATACCGTGCACTTCTGTTAGATTAGATGATGTAACAGAAGTGCATACTTCACGGAGTCAGTGTGGACAGAGAGCTCTGTTGTTAGACAATGCAACGGGATAGTCAGACATTAGTTTGCTGCCTGGACACAGTGTCATCATCTTCAGGTGCAACACCTGATAAATTTTGGTATACTGGTCCAGTCCGATGTCTGGCTTACTTTACACTGGCCTAATGAGGACATTTCATAGTTAGTAGTAAAGGCAAAGAAGTAATGGATAGCAGGCCTTGGAGAAAACATCTTGACAGACTGTAATAATGCTGTCCCTCTGGCTCAGAGTTGTATAGCTCTGTGCACTCCACCTGCATCAGAGGCTTTGAAGATGTATCACGAATCAACAAGCACCCTCGACTGTCATGAGTACATGCAGTGTAAATATCACCTGCACACAACTTTGTCGCATCTCCATGAGTCCTTTCAGCTCTGAGTGTTGGGTCTCTATCTACTCAGCTAGAGCTGAGTGACTGAATTCATGCTGAATGACATGAATAAAAAACACTTTTCAAAGTAATGCAATGCAATATAAACTGTGTAGTGTGGTAAAATGATTAATGTGTGAAAAACTGCATGATCTGCATACTCTTGTTTTTTTTTCAGAATCAATTTCTGTGTAACATTAGTATGTAATAGGCTGATTTAATCGTGTAAAACAGGAACACACAGTAGACTCACATGATTAGGTCTATACATGTTGAGTTGTTAATCAACTCTGCTTACGTCTCGTAAAATTGAGCGTTAAAATCCTATAGAGTGTTAGGATTTCTAGATCAATATTAATTACACTGGAGTTTACTTCTCCAATAACATGACAGATAGCTGACATTATTTGCACATAACCAGATTTTCATGATCTCTGCTGACAAAGAATAAATGGCTTAGATTAGGGTGATATGGATATTTTGTCTGCATGGCTCTGTTTGTTTACTGTCAGATAAGATCACATTTTATTAGAAACAATAGCATGAAGTACAGAGCAAAATCAAATTATGTTCAACATTGTGCTGCGGAGATAAATATCCTGCAGTCAGCAGCTCTTTGCATCACATTAATTCTTTGGCAAAGATTAGCGTTATGTGTACAAGAAAGTAAAGTCGAGTCGTTTGTCTTCGAATTGGGCCCTTCACTAGGAATTAATTGTTCTCCATATGTGGAAGAATAGCAGAGAATCTGACTCTGTCCAGACTTCATTTGTTATAATTACCTTGTTTAAAAAAAACAGAAGAGAACATATTCTGATGTGTGGGATAATTTGAACCATTCATCAGCTGCTGCTGCAGTCAAACTCGCCAGTTCTACTAACAGAAGTGGAAGCAGACCAAAGCCAGCGCTCAAATTCAATTGTGCAATTTGTAGTGACTTTCTAACTTTATTATCATCATTATTACAAGTAGTAGTAGTAATGGTATTGTTAGTAGTGGTAGTAGTGGTAGTAATACCACTGTAGCAGGTATTATGTTATCAATCCAGTCACCAAAATAAATGTTGGCATTGTATGTATGTAAACCAAGAGTATGTAACATTTATGTTGAAAATGTGTGTTTCAACAACTCTATGGTTATGTTAAGGTACAAAACTACTAGGTTAAGGTTAGGAAAATGCATTTTTTGGCTTAAAATAACTAGTTTCAACGCCACAATTGCTGCTGGAATAACAATTAAGGCTTGCTCAAGAAACAACCATTTTTGGTGGCATAGCTGCTGGAAATGCAGTGATGGCTAAGTAAAAAACTACTGCTTTTAGCAGCACTATTGTTGCTTGAAATGCAGGGATGGGTTGCCAAAAAATACCTGTGTTTGGTGGCACAGTAGCCACTGAAAATGCAGCAACGGCTTATAAAAAACACCCACTTCTGGTGACACAATCTCAGCTGGAAACCCAGCAACGGCTCGCTTAAAAACAATTGCTTCGTTGGAAATGCAGTGAAGGCTCGCTAAAAAAACGATTGGTTTTTAGCTCAAAATCAGACCTGTTTCAATAGCTAAACAAATCTTAGATGTGGGCAGTGATTGTGAAGTCTCAAATGAAGCTAATATAATCTGCCCAAAATGTATGGGGTGGTGCAGTAAGGCCCTGATCACACACACACTACCTTTTTTTTAAATTGAATGCCACCAGCTAAAAATGATGTTGACTGTTTCCAGGCATATTTTAGAATGACTCAGGGGCAGTTTGACGACCTGTTGTCTATCATCAGACCGTATACTGTAGCTCTAGGCATCCAGCAACCGCTATCACCAGTTCCTCCTCCATTGTTTACCAACTGTAAACTTGTTGTCATGGCCACCACAGAAGGCCCGCCTCTCAAATCATCTAATTGGACAACGGGAAAAAAAGATTGCTAAAAAAAAGAGATGACTTTGATTTGAAGTTTTTTTAAGGAGTTCAGAAACATGAGGCGAGTCACAACACAAAAACAGCAAAAAGCTTCATTCTCATTTCCTTTGTCTGTTAAAATGCACTAACATGGACTACTATGTACATTAGCAGTGTGCTGGCTTGTCCTGTTTAGTTTCTACCTTTTCTTAGATTAAAAACATATGTACAACCTGCATAAAGATGTTACAGATGTATAACTGTGCTGTGTGCAGCTGGTTCAAGTTGATTTTGACATAAATGTTGGGCATATATATTCCTTTAAAAAAGTTTAATAGGTTGCTGAACCGTATTTGCTCTTCTTTCGATGGTAATGGGAACTTAAAACCAAGAAGATATGAAAGATCAAATACTAAAAAATAATATCACTTTGCAGATCCCTCTTTAACTTCAAGCAAATACAGAGTATAACATAAATGTGAATATATTTTTTCTTAGGCCGACGCCTCACCCCAAAGAAAAAGCCCATGCTCTTGCACACATACACGTACACATATAGACAGACAGACACAACCACTTCAGACAGTTGCAAAGCAGACACTTGCTATTTCACCATAGATAGGCTCACCATGCAGCTCCCGTCCTGCAAACCAGCCTTTGATCAGCACCACAGACAGCAGCCAAAGCTCCAAATATATCATTGCTAATCCAACAGCTTGCCTAAAATCATGTCACCACAAGTGATATATATTTAGTTTTCACAATTACAAGCAATTTTAGTGTTATAGTCGCCTACAATAGCAACGCAGCTTTCTACATGGACCCCCGACAGCTTCTGGGCCCTGGTGCATTGCACAGATTGCATTGTCAATACTTATGCCATTGTGCAAATATAACTTCAGTATTACACTTCCAGAGATTTGTAAATCTATTCAAGTGCTTGAGTCTTATTCCTTTGGGCTGTCAATTGATTTGCTGCAGGTTTTGTCCACGCAACAGATCAAAGGCTCTTTACCTTCCTGGGACATTTCCTGCTTTTGTTGTATAATCCCCTCAATGAAAGGAAGATGATATATTAGTCAAGGCAGCACTGTAAGAACATGAGAAATTGAGTTAGCTGTTAGGAGCATTTAAATGATCCATATTAAAATATCATGTGCATTACACTAATCCTCTCAGGGTTACAATTCCAAATCATATAATACTGTATTTATTTAATCTTGTAATATTATGAGAGCACCTGCAAGTCCAAAGATGGCACTGCCAGCTACACATTACTACTTGAAGATATATTTCTTAAACGTTTAACTCTCTGACCCAAATTGTCGTAATCAATCCTCCCCCAAAGCTGGTGGAGTCCATTTATACCATTCTCTATATGATGGAGCATTTCCCAGGTCAGAGACTTGGGGAGAGGCCAGCATATCAATCCCACGCTCTTTCCCCCTGACAGGCAGAGAAGCCGCTGACCCGTCACACACTGTACATTGTCTGCGACACTGAGCGAGCACAGCAAGCTGCAGACAACCTAAAATCAATGACCCTGTGTTTAAATTATGATCAACAGTATAGTGCTAATCTATTCCTAAACCATAGTTAGAAATCAATACAGAGATGACTCCCGGGGGACTGAAATGAGAAGACTATAGGAAAAAATCCTGGTTATATTGGAGGAATTTCAATTGTACGTATAAAATAACAGATGCCTTTTCCCTTCCTGTCGATGAACCTCAGGCATAATCATGCTCAGTATGTGATAGTGTTGATTGTTGGCTCAGTCTAATGGTGTTACACACATGGGAGGTAGCAAGAGATTCGCGGAAATAAAAATTAGAAGCCGCTATCCTTGGGTTTATCATATCCGGGCAAATGTCTAGAGAGGTACAAACTGATCAAATGGGATATCCACTGTGGATATGATGCAGTTATACGCTCCTCTGTGGAAGATTCTGCACTGGCACTCTTTCCTCTCTGTTTGGATATGGCACCTTCAACCGACTTTAAGCAGCTGAATATCATGCCACGTCATTGTGAATATACTTTTATTTCCAGCTAATTTCCCCTCACTTATCCCACTTCATCTCTGAAGGGAAATGAAAAGAAGTCAAAGCACCAGCAAGTGTCATTATGCTGCTATCAACAACTTGAAGTACACAGCAACTCACTGGTGCATCACCTCTTTAGAGTATTTGATTGTAAGCAGGGTCCCATTAGTTACTACAGGCCTTTGCTTTGTGTATCAATATGTCTAATACCCAAGTGGATCTAAGAGAACTCATTATTAGCTACAGTCATGTGCTGTGGCATCACTGACATAAATACTTTTGTTTTTTTACATGAGATGAGGAGTGCGTATTGCTTTGAAGGACACGCATGCTACTTGTTTATTCAGTGAGTTGGTGTTGTCCCCCAGGGCTCTGTTTGGGTTGTCCTTAATTTGTTACCGGGTCTAATTGTTTTGCTTGCATCCAGAAATGAATGTATGTGTGTCAGATGGGCTGGGATTTCCACATGTCTGTGTCAGTTTAGGTCAAAATACGGACCCATCAGGAGCTTAAATCAGTGTTATCAAATCAGTGATCTAAGTAATTGTAAAATCAGATCAGTCAAAGTCTTCTTTGCTTGAATGTTCTCTTCAGGATCCTCAGCTGCAGCTCTTTAATTTAATTCAGCACAGAATGAAAACAACAAGACTCAGCCCTGCTCTCATTATTTAACAAATATGTGGAAATTGGACGGTGGGTGTGAAGTCAGGTTCTCAGGTTATTTGAGGTCATTAGGTGTATGCGTGGATGGATTACTGAACAGGTCTAGCGGGCACAGGTCCTGGGCCCTTCTGACCCTTGGGCCAGAGCCTTTGTAAGAAGTGAGTGTACTGTAACAATTCTTGCTGAACAGTCAATCAAATGACGAGATGCAAAACAACTACAGAGAGATGCAAAATAGCGAAAAATAGATAAATAAATTATCACAAAGAGACACAAAACAATGGCACAGAGATGCAAAACAACCACAGAAAGACACAGAATGACCACAAAGAGACACAGAAAAACCACAGACTCACAAAACAACCCCAGAGAGACACAACATGATCACAAAGAGACATAGAACAAACACAGAGACATAAAATAACCAGGTAGACATACAAAACAACCACACAGATGCAAAACAACCACAGAGAGACACACAGTGACCACAGAGACACAAAACAACTGTGCAGAGATGCAAAACAACCACAGAGACACAGAACAACCTGATACACAGAAAACAATATCACAGAGACACAAAACGACCACAGAGAGACACAGAGCAACCACAAGCAGAGATAAAACAACCAGAGAGAGACACATAGTGACCACAAAGAGACACAAAACAACCACAAAGAGACACAGATGACCACAAAGAGACACAAAACAACCATGCAGAGATGCAAAACAACCACAGAGAGACACAAAACAACTGCACGGAGATGCAGAATAATCACACAGAGTTGCAAAACAACTGCAAACACAAACACAAACACACAGATGCAAAACAACCACAGAGAGACACAAAATGGCAATACAAAGGAGGTGCAAAACAACCACACACAAATGCAAAGACACTACTGAGAAACACTTAGCTACTGAAAAAAAACACAAATCACCATAAAGATACTCAAAATGCCCACAATCGCGTCACTTGTACTCCGTTCAGGTGTAGGAGGGGTGAGGGGCCTTTTACATGTCTATGTCCAGGGGTCCCAATATTTCGTAATCTGTCAATTAGAGTGTGAATGTATGCTTGCATGGATGTACACTTAAGAATCTAAACACATGCAAGCTGGGTGTGTTTCTCAGACAGCATGCGGGCACTTAACACGATGGTAAACAGTAAAGTTACTGTGTTAGTCTAAAACAACTGAAATCTCAGACTTCATGTGTCACATAAACTGAATTTATTCACAGATAAACTTATGTTGATGCAATGTTATAAACACTGCGTCTCAGAAGAGGCCAACATGTTCACATTGGAAAAGCTTATGGCAGAGCAGCCCCTATGTCACATTAACCTGAAAAAATAATTCATTATAGTATTGACATGGATTTTCTTGCATTAACTGCAAATTAATGTGAGGCATATGTGTTAAGGAATAAGAGGTATTTATTTTAATCCAACTGTGCACAACTGAGAGCTAAACAATTCATCCTCTGAAGATTAAAGAATAATACTGAGGTATAAATGTGTTTCTTATCAGACTAAATTCATTTAAGCGGTTAGCAGCACATAATACAAACACTAATGCTTTCTACCAGTCCTATTTCTTCTGTTGCTAATGCTAACCCAGTGGTCATTATCTTTTAATACTACACAGTATGTCAGTGGAATTGCTGTGCTTTGACCGTTTTAATGGGCTCTGTGCACTTAACACTCAGTAAGTGATAACACTAAAAGACGCTAAATCAGCATATACTGTATGTTTAACACCCCAATAATGTGGGCAAAATGATTCTTGCTAATCCTAGGCTTCAACTGGTGTGAGCATGCTGTGGAAAGAAGAGAAAGTAGCAAAGGTTGTAGTGCTTTTACATTTGGATTTTTTTGCCCCAGGTTGACCTTGACACAAGGCTACAGAAATCTAATAGTGCCAGCTGTATCTTATTATCTGCATGCAACACATGACTTGTTGGGGTATTCTTGAACAGCCCAGCTCTGAAGTTGAGATTAGTCAGCCCTATAGGTTTCAGGTGGGGATATCCTACATCCCAGGCCGTAACTGTTTTAAAATACTGTTAGCCCAGGGCTAGGGACACTCTAAGGGGATGGCTATGACGTGGCAAGCTAGACAGAGGCAGTCCCTCTCTATTTTGAGAGAAGGGGTAGAACCTCCATGTGGAGTACAGAATTTCACAGTTTTAACCCATTGCTAGTATAAAATAATTGATATACCGGGGCTAAAGGAACTCTGTGGCCAAAATAAATGTGACAAGCTAAGCACTGCCTATGATTCAGTTTTTAAAAGAAGGAATGGAAATTCCCATAAGTAGCTCTGTGAATTGGAGGTCATAATCCTTAGTTTGTAAAACTATATCGCACTTAGTATTACACATGTCTTTGCTGGGCTTTTGTTAAGTATGCCATTGCCATGTGTTGGATCTTTATCTCCCTGTGCTGTTACCTGGAGAGGCTTGTGCACTTTTATGACTCTGAGAGTTATGCTGGGGGGAGGTCTGTGGCCCCTGGTTGGTTCAACCTTACCAGACTGGTCTCAGGATAGGAGCCAGATAAAAGTCAGCACACTGGTCCTTCAAGCTTGGGGGTTGTGAGTGGTGCAAACAAAGCCACCCCATAAAAACACACTGTGACAGAAACTACAATGAGCAAAACTATTGACATCAAGCACTTAGTAGACCCCAGCCACCAAAATGGTGGAAGGATGACCACTCCTGATGAAAGCCGAAAGGAGACCAGGAGTGTGAATTAGGCCTAAAATTCAAGATCTGCCTTGGAACATGGAATGGCCATACCATGTACGAGGCCACCAAGACAGCACAGGTCCTCAGTGACTGGACATCCTGGGGATAAGTGAAAGTCACTGGACTGGCTCCGGACGCCAAGTGCTGCATGCGCCTTAAGATATGCAAATCCATTCGTAACTATGTAAAATATCCTTTTGAAAAAGAAGACTTTTGTTCAATGGTATCAATAAACTCAGAACAACAGTATTGGCAGACAGTAGTGTAAAGATTGGACAACTCAGTTATTACTATTTTTTCACATCCATTTTTTCGTAATTATAGCTCTCTACAATATCTGCAGTGGCACAGGCTGCTGTAATATAGTTATGGATGGGTGAAGATTATCCATTCATACATCCAAATTCATCTACTTATCCAGGGCTAGGTCGTGGGGGCAGCAGGCTGAGCAAGTCCCTCACCCTAATAATGTTTTCAAGCTCATCCTAATGGAGCCCGAAGCATTTCCAGGCCAGAGGAGATATATAAACCCTCCAGTATGTTCCGGGTGTACCCAGGGGTCCCAGAAAACATCCTGATCAGATGTCCGAACTACCTCAAATGATCCCTCCTGATACAAAGGAACTGCGGCTCTACCCTGAGCTCCTTACAAAGGAAACTCATTTCAGCCACATGGTTGCACATGGCACCAACACTTTTTAATAACTTCGTATGTTCACCCACCATACATAGTCCTGTGAGTGGTCATTAGAGAGCTGCACAGTCAAACCATAAAGGATGTTTTCAAATGTCTCCCCTCTCTGTTCAGAGTGAGATCACAAAGACACAGAAGATATGAGAAGGAATGAGTATTACAAAGTATCCCTGTATATTTGGTAGGATGTTTCGCATAAAACAGCCATGGAACTTCTTTCAAGTGAGGAACAAATTGGATATTTATATTCAGCAGCTATTTCAGTCAGCAATACAAACAATTTCAGCGTGGTACACTAGATTTAGTACAGGATGCGGCAGCTCCATTATTGGTGTTTTATGGAGCTCAGCTACAGGTGTGTTTGTCCAAATTAATTATGAATTGGCGCTGAAACTATGTCTGTTACCTACACATTTTACCATTGTAGCAGAGGCTGTTGCAGCTCGAGGGGATCATTAAATGAACACATCTCTCTCCCCCTGCATTAGATCTGGTACACAGATACACATAGAGTGAAATACAAACCTTGTTTTGTCATTCATGGGCTAGTTGTATTGAATGATTTGCTGCATTAGAGGCATAAGCCGGTTTCCTTCCCTCTGTGTACTGATTTTCCATCAGCGTTTAGCACAAGCTTTCTACTTGTTTACATGTAGAGATGGTCCTTGATCTTTCTCCAACTGTCCACTGACTCCTGTTTAATGATTCTGACCCCTTCCTAGTCAACACTGCGACTGTTCTCACTTCAAAGCCACCCTTGCACCAAGACACTGTGCAACCGCTTGTCCTTAGGTGACCTAAGTTGACACGAGGTGCCAGGTTTCTTCACTGAATGAAGACAGCGAGATGTGGTTGGAAGCTCATAAGTTAATGGATCTCTGTGTATGTAGTGCAGAGGCCAGCTTCAGCTGTTGAAGCCCAGAAATTTAGTAGAATTAGTCTAGACTCTAATGACACTGCAATATAACATATTTTATCCTTCGAGACTGCAGTAGCAGACTTAACCTCCCTGGCTAGGGAGCTGGAAAGGGTTATTTTTTAAGTGAGGATATCACAAAGCTGAAATCTTAAGTAAGCAATCTAAAGGGATGCAACATGAGGCAAAATGTTGATTAAATTGTCCACACTTGTACAGCACCTTTATCATAGCGGACAATGTGCTTGATTAAAAAAAGTTATTGATTCAAGGGGCATGCATACATGGGAAACGAGAATATCATGTCCATTACATCTGCACATGTGAATACTAAACAAGTCCTTGACCAATGTGTGCAATAAAGGGATGTTATAGCCAAGCTCTATGAGCAAGGACTTAAGACCATGTATACGACAACGGTATACGCTCACCAGCAGCTTTATTAGGTACACCTGTTCAACGGCTCCTAAATGCGAACAGCTAATAAGCCAGTCATGTGGCAGAAACTCAATGCATTTAGGCATGTAGACATGGTCAAGATGATCTGCTTAAGTTCAACCTGAGCATCAGAATGGGCAAGAAAGGTGATTTAAGTGACTTTGAATGTGGCATGGTTGTTGATGCCAGATGGGTTGGTCTGAGTATTTCAGAGACAAGGGAGAAAATGCCTTGTTGATACCAGAGGTCAGAGGAGAATGGTCAGACTGGTTCAAGGAGATAAAGCAACAGTAACTCGAATAACCAGTCGTTACAACCAAGGTATGCAGAAGACCATCTCTGAATGAACAACACGTTGAACCTTGAAGCAGATGGGCTACAGCAGCAGAAGACCACACCAGGTGCCACTCCTGTCAGCTAACAACAGGAAACTG
>JAPZEB010000007.1:24113106-24128334 GCA_029783705.1 Chaetodon striatus
GGGTTCTGGAGGCTGTATGCTGTATGTTGGTTTATTTTTTGTAAATATGTTTAATATTTCATGTTTATTTTACTGTGATCCGTAACGTTGAAAGATTATAAACTATTTACCTATCTGCTAATGGCCCACTGCAGAGGAGCCACCTTGCGGTAAAAGATATTAATGGATGCTCGTTTGGAGCCATTATTAATGTTGATAGGCTCATTTAGATATCTTCATTATAAGGCTCAAATATGCTTTGCTGCTCCAGACTGATTTTTTTTTACCTTTTTTGGGCCAAAAATGACTCTTATAATAGTATAGGTTGCCGACCCCTGCTATTATGCTACAAGTGAATTTACAGGGAAGTTCATGCAATATAAAGTTTGAATAAATAAGTTATATTTACTCACTGGTTTATTCAGGGTGCGGGGAAGAAAAAAAAAACAAACACAGTAAGTCTAGAGAGCAAGAGTCAAACACTGGCACATGGATACAGGTACTAAGAGCATGCACTTGTATGCGCGCGCACACACACACACACACACACACACACACACTTCCTTGTCTCTTGCTTCATTCTTGCTCTTCCTTCAGCCTCTGTTGATACTGTTTTCTTTTTAGTTTTACATGTAATAATGTCAGGCATGAGTGTGTGTGCAGCATTTAGAAATATGGGACAAAATATACAAGAAAACACTGCATGCATGAATAAGAGGTTAATAACCCAACCTGAAGAATATGTTCTGTTAAAGAAAAATGGTACCAACGTTAAAACATTTCAATAGTGACAACAGTCACCAATTGTTCTGTGGCACAGCAACTGTTTGATAAAAGCTGCAATGCTATCTTTGTGTGCCAGATTTGAGTTGGTACTTTTTTTTGTTGTTGTTGTTGTTGTTGTTTTCTTTTCTTTTTGGTGGTTTTGAATCATCACTTGTTTCACAGTTTAAAACTTTGATGTCACCCTTTGGTGCAACTCCATGGTTGTACAGACACAATAGTTCTTTGCATATTGTGAAATGATTTTTTTTTTTACCTGATTAAAGCAGACAAGCAATTTAATGCAGTTTTTTTTTTTTAAAATATGTTTACATGAGGAAAAAACGCGTATTTTGGGAATACATGTTTATCGTGGAGGATTTATTTGATCACGTTGCTGTATTAGCTGCTCAACATTAAAACATTGCATTAGTTTGGTGATGTACAACAGTTATTATTGTATTTTTGGAGTGGAAGAAAATACAACAGAACAGAAGTGTGTTTGTGAATGGTGCAGCTGGTTTACTGGAAATCTACAAAATGTTCCATTTCATATTTAAATTTAAGAATATTTTGTGAAGTGAAACAGCAGCACGTTGTCGTATAAATCAGTTCAAATCATATTATTTCATTTTCAGTTTCTCCGTAGCGTTTCCATTAGGTTTATTCATGGGTGGACCCAAGTGCAGAACACAACAGACAAGGATGCAGGTGAAGTTTAATAAGTTTACTGCAGCTGTTTCTGGAGATGGAGATTAGCTGAAGAGAGGGGATGACTGGAGAGCGGTTGGGCGTTGTGGCAGAGGCAGCAGGAGAGAGATTGTCGGCAGGCAGGCAGGCAGGCAGGCGGACTGGCAAATGCCAAAAAGGAATCCTTGAGTGCAGGGAACAAACAAACATTAATCTGGGAAGCAAGAACACGAAGAAACTCTTCTCAAACATGTGGCGTGCTCTATCAAAATCAGTTGGATGACACAGTGGCTCATAAATTTGGATTTAAGTCAACTTGATTTTTCTTGATTCAAAAAAAAAAACTTGCCTTTCAGAATATGTAGCTCTTATCACCAAATTCAGATGATGAATAGAATTTGAAAGCTTTTAAAGGCATGATGACAAACTAACAGCAAATACGAACTGCATCCTGGTCCTACTCAGCACCACTCTCCCTCCATAAATCTGTCAACCTGAAACTGTAAATGAAAAGCTTATAGTAATGAGGCAGGGTTCAGGACAGTGGGTTCCTGTCTGATTTCAACTCAACAACACTTGGTGCTCAGAATATTAAAATCTAACGGGTCTCTACTAGTTCTAAGCAACGTAGCATCAGGCATGAAAATATGATTGTTCAAGGTAAACTGAAGTCAATACGGACATGCTACACACTGTTAGCTTGGTTAGGTGTTCACAATTCAATCATTCAGTTAATTTCATGGAAACAACACATTCTCACTCCGACCTCGTCACATATTGACGTTTTGGTTATGGACTTTCCACGTCCACGTACTGCATGCAAGGAACCCTGGGTGCGTTGGTTGTTGACGTTCTGGGACACCCTTTCAAGTTCTCCTCTTTCAAGATACACTTCCATTACAGGAAATCTAATGTATACATACAGTCTCTTTCAAAATGAATGCACAACGTCAGTGCAACACTGCAAATTGATGTATTTTTTCCTTCAACAACAAACACACATGGTTATGTTTAGGCAACAAAAGGAGGTGGTTAGGTTTAGGAAATTAGAATAGGGTTTGCAGCCCCAGTTGGACCTTTTAACACCTTAACTTTCACCCTCGTCCCGCCCAGTTTCCCCCTGAAACTTCCCAGCACCATTATACTATAACAGCAACCAGCCACGTATCACGCTGACGTTAAAGTCACTGCCCAAGCACCGGATTTCGACAACTTCAGAGTGAGACCATGCTCCTAAAGTATAATTCATTCAGATGTATTGGCCTGGTAAACAAAAGAGATGAATAAAAAACTACCTTTGAAACAGAAGGTCTGAATATGTGATCATTCATATTTCTTCAGTCAGTCTTTCATTAATCCAAGTTGTGAATATTGACCTGTGAAGTCCATTGCTCACTATTTGCTAACTTAGGGAAACACTAAGGAGAGAGAGGGACATGGCTTTGGCAATGGCCTGTATGTGCAACTGTAAAAGTGTCCTATAAAGTAGAGTATTTGACTTCCAAGTTGTCATTAGTTTCCAGGAATTCGGAGATCTTTGAATGAATTGACAGAGCGCTGCATCAGAGAGCTGTGAGGAGTGAAGCGACGGTTGCTCTCCCGTGGTTTTTCTTTGTCTGAATCAGTTACATATTGCCTCTTCTTCCTCTGTCTTCCACTGACTTTGGAATCACTCCTAAATGTTCTTTTCAGACTCTTTGGGGAAGACATCAGTTCTTCCACCCTCTCCTGCAGTAATTCCACAGTTTCTTGTAGACTCTGGTCTGATGTCTGTTCCTCTTTCCTTTTTCTTTCCCTTCTCTGAGTGTTTTTAAAGGATTTCTTTATAATACATATCCACCATTGTTGCACAGTGTTCAGGCTACCAATATGAAAAATACATGTTGGTACTCTGATGATAAAATTCTAAGTAACACTTGTTTTATTGTTCTCGGGATGTGTTAGGAAAACATCTTTCCTGGATGAAGATTTTGTAAATGTTTGTCTGCCCTGGTCAATCCATTGGCACGGCAGCAAGCTACCAGGCAGTCCAGTTAAGCACATCAAGATAATAGTCCAAATTAAAATACATGTATTTAGCTGGTGCACTTTATCAAGAAACATACAAAAAGGGCATTTAATTAAGTGGGTACAACCCAAGCATAGTAAGAATCAAGTAAATACATCAAACTTCATTAAAATGAAGTTCACTAAATGTAAAAAGAGTCAGTATTTGATAAAAATATACTTACCTATGGGGACGCTAGGCCATTCAACAGCCTCTAATCCATCAGGTCTGACATATGGACTCTCACATTTCCATATTTCACCCCGCAAACAAGGCACATCTGGTAGACATTTGGCTGTAGCAGATTACAATAGTTTTTAAAACATTTCCAAAGTGCAGTCAACATTGAAGGCAATATTTGTATTGGACCTATTTTATTAAATTAATTAGCACGGTGGCTGGTTTTTCTTGAGCATCTGTTTATAAAGGAAAGCACATAATTGGTGGAATTACTGTGTTGCAAATTTTTAAATTCAAGTGAATCATCTGGGGAAATTCAGTGATTGCAGTCTGCTGTGCTTTTATTTATTTATTTGTTTATTTTTTTCATTTACACACACAGACCTAGACACACAGGCTTGAAATGCACACACACACACACCTAAATACTGCTGGCCCACATTAAGTGAACATTATTAAATTAATGTTTGCAAGAAGATTTGAGTGTTCTACAAGAAGCATCTTGAAGATGTTTCCAGCGCCCGGTAGCTCAGAGATAGACTCTGTTAGGAACTCAGTCAGATGTCCGTTCTCAATCTTCTCAAGTAAGTAAGCTATTTTAATATTCTGCAGCCAGGAGCGAGCCTCAAGGTCGATCATTCTGAGATGAAGTGCCTTCTTCGATTGCATTTTCACAAAGAGTTCAAGGAAACAACCTGGCCTCGAAATTCCTTAGATCCCAATCCGATTGAGCATCTGTGGGACCTGCCATTAGCCCAGAGCCAAGTCCAATTCCATGGAGGGGCCTGCTTGTATCTGATCAGGCTATAACCTGTCCAGGCATGAACACAGACCTCTGGAGGGGTCCTGCGGAGTCTAGCACCAGGGCTTTCATTGCAAATACTTTGAGTCCTGTGGGTTGCAAAGTGGGGTCTACATGCCCCATGAATGCTTGATCAGGTTGAGATGTAGAGAAATGCCTTGAGCTCCTTGTTACATTCTTACGTTTGAGCAATTCCTGAGCAGTTTTTGTGGTGAGGTGTGGCATGGCACGTTGTTCTGCCATCAGGGAGTGCCGTTGCCATGAGGGGGTGTATTTGGTCCGTTATGGTGTTATGGTCCACCAAAGTTTCTCTAGCAGAATATTGCATTGCAACAAGATGATCGCTATTATTCAAGCCCGGTCTCACTCTGAAGTTGTCGAAATCCGGCACTTGGACAGTGACTTACGGCATCAGAAACCAACAAAAAAAAAAGGCATTCTTTAACGTCGGACTGATACACGCCCAGTTGCCGTTATAGTTGAATGGCGCCAGGGTGAAACGCAGTGAGACAAGGACGAAAGTTAAGGCTGTGAAAGTCCAACGTAAGCAGACGAGAGGGTGGTGGATCGGTCCAGCAAACACTGACTCTCACCCAAGAGAGCGGTGTTTGCATCCCCTAAGATTCTAAAGCCAACCCTGTTCTTTTTTCCTGAACCTAACAATGTGATTTTGTTGCCTAAACCAAACCATGTGTGTTTGTTGATGAAAGAAAGGTGTTGTTCTATGTTCTACCATCATAGTGGGTTTATTTTGAAAGAGACTGTATGTAAACCTTAAATTTCCTGTGAAAACAGAATTGTATTTTGAAAGAAGATGATGCATGTAATATGCGACGAGGTTGGAGTGAGAATGTGTTGGTTATTCACTTTGCCCGTTAATGGTTTTAATGGTGTGTCTGATTAGTGTATACGCCTGCATTTTCTCAAAGATACAGTATTTACAGTTTTCGTATGGATAAAATGAGATAAATTATGACGTATGTATTTTTCTGGTTGTTGCTGTGACCTGTTTAAGGCTCTCGCTAATCTCAGCTTTTAATGGTGTGACATCCTTATTCACACAGCACTTGACACCATTTGCAAAAGTTCGTTTTCATTTAACAGTGTGACACATTAATCAACCACACTGTATGAATATTCATTTCCCCCGAATGTTTTAAATTCAGACCTGATGACTGCCTGTTGTTAAGCTCTCACTCATAACAGGTTCTCAGGGTGTACCAACACTCAAGGTGATTCGTCACTTAGTAAAACTAAACTGAGTGGGAGTAACACTTGACAATGCTTCAGTCCGACTTTTGTCAACTCTTATTTTCAATGACTTCAAGCATGTTCCGGCAGATTCAGTGTAGATGTGACTGTCACGTGCTGAATGCTGACACACTTCTATGCACAATAATTAACTATTCCCCTCCACAGTGACCACAAATAGCACAGCGCCTTGGCAGAATGCTGAATGACACACATTACATTAAAACACATCCAGTGCTTGCACCCTCCCTCCCGCACTAACTTTATTTTACAGAGCCAGACTACCTCTTGTGTGTTTACTCACAACACGAAAGTTTCTCGAGACAGTGCGCGGCTCTCACTCGTGGTTGCTCTCTTGTTTCACATCTTTGTCGCTCCTTTCAACCTCTCTATCTTTTCTGTCTCCAATGTTCAAGAATAGTCCCCCTATATGTGGCATCCAAGTTTAACTCTGCCAGGCTCATTTGAAAGTCAAATGTTCGCTTTCACTTTTCCCACCACACTTCAGGCACGGCTCGGTGGCTGAAAACACTTAATCAAGCCTCTGCCACAGTGCAGCAATCAGAGATAAGAGGCCAGGAATATGGGTCATCCCATGCTCCGCACTGAGCTTACCCAGTGCCACCAGATGCACACTAATGAGGGAGACCCCACCTTCACCGTTGTTGACAAGACGATGTTTCTGTTAGGTCTCTTGACTGGTGTTATCACATCACAGAAAAAGTAAAACAGGAAGGATAGAAGCATGTGGCAGGAAACGATATGATTGAAATTATAGAAATAGTTTACAAGATGATAAAAACATGTTTACTCTTATTCTTATTCTTGTTTTTATATGTTTTATTGTAAAGTTTCAAACTTTACTGATATAAATAAACAACAAAATACCTGTCAACCAATTAATAGCAGGTTCTAATCTTGTGTTTTGTTCGTTTGTAGTGTGCAAGTTTTCCGGTGGAATATGGATTGCACCTTTACATGTCCGCATATTAATACAGCATCACCAGGGAGTTACATCTGTGGAAGTGAATTCTCAGTGTTAATATAGGAGGTGCTTTTTTATTTTTCCAAGGCCAAGCAAAAAGAGAACATATAGAAAGTCACTGAATAGAGTGCTGCTTGAATAAATTCAACATTTTCACTTAAAAAAAAAAAAAAAAAAGAAGCATCACTTCATTCTCATGGAGTCGGTGTATCTCCTGTCTGGAGCGTACAGCATCAGGATAGTATGAGCATGATGATATGATGCTGTTTTACCTATTCTGAACCATGGTGCTCTTTATGTCATGATCCTGGGTTTTTGTTTATATTCTGTTATCATACAGGCTTTGTTTTGGAGCTTTCTGTTTGTGTTCCTTGTTTCATGTTATTTATTCATGTTTAATCTGCTTCCTGTTTCATTTTTGTAGATTCTCTCTTCAGGTGTCGTGTCTCGTTTTCCCGCCTGTTTTCTGTCACACCTGTCTCATTAGTCCTTCCCTGTTCCCAGAGTCTGCCCTTCACACCTGTTCTGTATTGGTCTTGTTTGCTCCACTCTAGTGTTCCACTCCACATCCTTGTTGTTATCCAATCCCCATTTCCTTCCTTTTACCCATACCCTCCTACTCCAGCTGTGTCTCGTTAATATGATTAGTTTTCTGTGTATATAAATCTGTGTGTTTCTCTTTGTTTTTTGTCAGTTTGTCCTGTGTTCACTCCTGCATTCATTCCTGTGCTCTTCCATGTGTTCTTGGTGTTGTTCTGTGCTCCATGTCCTGCCTGGTATCCTGTGTTTGGATTTTTTACCAGAGTATCGTATTTTTCCTGGTTGGTTTTCAGTTTAGCTTTGGTTCTGCCTTCACTTGAACTTTTAGTCACCTTCCTGTTCCGGATGTTTCTTATCAGCTGCATTAAAGCTTGCTTTTTGTGTAACCTTCAACTTGCCTGCCGCTCTGCACTTGGGTCCCTCCTGAACTGATTTATGACACCCTAGTGAAGTAGTCCATGTTTGAGCCAGTTTTGAGCTGGATCATTGTAATCAAGGATGCGTCAGCCACAAAGTGTATTGCACAATGCACAAATAAAGTAAAATAGCAGTGGCAAGCTAGTGGATCGCATTGATAAAAATGAATATGTTGGTCACACACTGCAGAGCTCCAGTGTCCACTTCTTTATTGCAAGTGGGTGGTGATGATTAACTGTAAGCTTTTGTTCTGTTACAGATATTTGTTATCCTAGAAAAAAGCATGGACAAACTATTAATGATAAGATGTAGAAGACTATTACATGCAAGTCTCCAACCTTATGTTGTCACAGTTCGCACTTCAGGTAAAGGAAAACCAACTTTTCAGGTTTGGAACCAATTTGTTTTTGGTTGGAAAGCTCTGAGCAGTTCAAAATAAGAATCGGGGGATCAGGACAGAACCTGTTCCATGTTCATGGAAAGGGTTAAGGTGGATATTAGCAATATCAAAGCCTGAATGAATATAATGCACATGAAAGTCATTGTTCTTTTAAATCAAATTTCAGTCACATAATACATAATTAATGGCCTAATTTGAAAAGTAAACTCCACTTTTAAACATCAAGAACATTCTGCTCATCATCAATACAAAAAAAAAAACACCCAGCCTGTCTGTGAAAACAGTTGTATGATGTTTTCTTTGGCTCTGGAGAAGCTTTGGCAAGTCTGAGACAGTTACTCTAGTGATGTAATAAGTGATGTTGTATTGCCTTGGGCTTGTAGATTACATTTTTTGTGTTTGTTTTTTCACAGAAAGCCTACGTGTCAGACTGGCGATGTGGAGCTTGAACGACGAGGGCACTCAGCAGACAAAGAATATCTGATTAAAATGTGCAATTGGTTGCATTGTGGAAAATGTTGAATCCAATGTTTCTGATGTTTGTTTCACACAAGCAACTCTGGGCCTCTTTTGCAGGGATTTTGACCATTCCATTTTAACTCCACCTAAACTTTATATAGGTACAAAATACTAAATTCCTTGAGAGCCTCTATAATGGTGACACAAAACATTTTTTTAACTAATCTAACTGAAAATTGAAGAAAAAAGAGTGATGTAATAGCTGTTGTCAAGTGTAAGCGTGTATATCAAAAGACCTGTCAACCAAATAATAGCAGGTTCTAATCTTGTGTTGTGTTTGTTTGTACTGTAGTGTGCAAATTTTCCCAGTGGATTATGGATTGCACCTTTACAAGCAAGTACACTGTGTGTGTGACTGAGAGGGGCATAGGACATTTAAAGTAGCAAATCAAATCTCAAAGATTAAGTGGAGGACTTGTAACGCACAGTGTTGTGTAACATTCTTATCAACAGCGAGACACACTTTATTTACATAACCAGATTTTCAATAAATTACTTTAAGGCAGTTTTATTTATACAGCACCTTTTATACACAGATGCTGTTCAGAGTGCTTCATTTCATGCATTAAAAGATCAAATAAGAGACACTGCATAAAAAAATTAAAAGGATATAAATTAATTAAAAACTAATATTAAAAATAAAGCCAGAACAAAAAATACAAAGTAGGTCAAGGGGTAGGTGCAAGGTGGGTGCTAAAGTTTTAGTAACAGGAGGTGTAGAATAGAAAAGTTTCTAAAGCAAATCTGAAAACAGTCAAAGTTGGAGCAAGTTTTATATCTTCAGGAAGCACTGAATGTACTTTAAAAGCTGCAGGACGGGGTCTGTATGAAGGCAAGAACAATGGACTTTAACACCAAAAGAGCTACCACCCGATGCATCTGAATTAAGTCCCTGTGATTTCTCTTTCTCTTTCTGTTCAAGGAGGACTGGTTCTCTGCTCCAGCATACCTTCCCTCCATGCTTCTTTCTGTGCTTGTTAAACACTGTAGGATATCCATTAGGGTGTGCAGGCCTGTAGAGATGCTTTGGATCCGAATTCAAGGTCTATGCCAGCAAATATATCCGCTTCGGCAGGAGCACTGTCCCCTGCTTCGTCTTTGAGGGCAAGTCCCAGGGGGCTGCTCTGAAGGAAGCAGACGAGTATAATGGGGGGAATAAAGCATTTTATACCATCACGTCCATTGTAAATATCAAAGCTGTGTGTGTCATCTTTGACAGCATTTTTTCAGCATTCTGACTACTTGAGAATTGTCATAAAACATATGATATGTTCCTTTAAACTCTCATCAGATGAAAGATCCTAAATTCAAAAACTAAAAAGATTTGATTGCATTACATTTAGGCTGCTGAAGAACAATAATGCAGATGTAAAATGCTTGATCTGCTGAGAAACACATCAGTGTTGTGGGTGTGTAATTAAAATCTTTGTGGAAGTAAAGGAGAACCGTGTCTATTTTTATCTCTACTGTCATACAGAGTGGCTATTGTACTCATCTACTTTCCTCTGCATCTTTGAGGAGTTGCTTCCATCATATTCTGTTTTGTCATTTACATATTTACATTTAAGCAGTAAAGATTGATAAAGAATTTACAATGAAGAACAACAACAACAACACCTCAATAAAAAAAAACTGAAGGTGGGGTGAGGGTAGAAAAAAAAATCATACACACACAACAGAAATTCTTTTAGAACCCGTGTCTGCGTTGCAGACCGCCAAGCATGTTAAGTGTGACAGGAGCACAAAAAAATACAAATAGCCTTGAAAGGTGTTCGGTGAGGGTGGAAAAGAGGGAAAGGGAAACAGGATTACCAGGACCAGGGGCTTAACTTGAATCTCCAGGTAAGGCTCTGTAGGGATTATACATATATTTGAAATTGTTGTTCACATTAACGCCTAGTACAGTGGAAGATGAACTTGATTCACTTAGGTCAGGAATCATTCCACTGATGGCAAGTTCTGCTCATTGAAGAAGTAATCAACAGTTTACTTCTACTATTTTGCTGTGCCTATAATTTCTTTGATAGTTTGAAAAACACTATTGCTACAGGGGTTTGAAATTAGCACCTGTCACATGCCAAATCCAGGTAAATCCTTGGCTGTGGCGTGTCAAATCATCAGGATATCCCCCACTTTGGCAGACAGAGAAAAGACACAACAGAAAGACACATTGTAACAACTGCAAAAAAGCAATGCCACTGGCTGTACAACCTTTTTGGTTTTGATTGGCTGTCAAAATTCACAGAATTCTAACTAATAACTATTAATTTCGTCTAAAGGAACAGGGTGTAGCAAATGTGTGCCAGTCGAATGAGAGAGAGAAAGTGACAGTGATGGTGGATGCACTCCAAACAGATAGCTATTGGTGATTGGAGCAGAGACAAATGAGCAGGCAAGTTGTCAAATCAACATGTTCTCATCCCAAGTCGTCACAAACTTTGTCAATGGCCTTTCACGTCTACCTACTGACAGCTAGGTATCCTGCGTCTGCTGTTAATGTTCCAGGGCACCACTGCCAATGCCTGGACGTCAACAAAAGCACATGGTTAGGTTTAAAAAAAAACATCATGGTTTGGCTCTACATTCATATGGGAAGTGGACACTGGACTCCCGGCTGAAAGTCCGGGGTTTTTTGGACCCATCCATTACTGCTCCTGCTTGCCCCGATGGCGACTGTCGAGCTGCTTGTTGTTACCGGCAGCATATCATACTTCTTTGACAGGTGCCATACAGCTGAACGGTGGCTTTGGGCTCCCTCGAAAACCACAGTGTAATTTCCATCCATCCATCCATCCATCCATTTTCATCAGCTTATCCACGCAGGGGGCAGCAGGAAAAAGCAAGCAAGCAAGCAAGCAACCAGCAACCCTTTTCAGCTCCTCCTGGGGGACCCCAAGGCATTCCCAGGCCAGATGAGACATGTCATCCCTTCAGCGTGTTTTGGGTCTGCCCTGCCACCTCCTACCAGTGGGATGTGCCCTGAACACCTCCATCGGGAGGCGCCCAGGAGGATTCTGATCAGATCCCTGAACCATCTCAACTGACCCCTTTTGATGCAGAGGAGCAGCAGCTCTACTCCGAGCTCCCTCCAGGTGTCCAAGCTCTTTATTCTATCTCTAAGGCTGAGCCCAGCCACATCATGGAGGGGAC
Source organism: Chaetodon striatus (assembly GCA_029783705.1). Classification (NCBI taxonomy): domain Eukaryota; kingdom Metazoa; phylum Chordata; class Actinopteri; order Chaetodontiformes; family Chaetodontidae; genus Chaetodon; species Chaetodon striatus. The sequence goes on from JAPZEB010000007.1 coordinate 24,124,829, forward strand.
TCATTTTGGCCACTTGTATTTGCGATCTTGTGGTGGATTGCCCCAGGTGCTATTGCCCCTGAGGGGGCAATCCACCAGTTTTCGGCAGAGAACCATGGCCTCAGATTTAGAAGTGCTGACTCTCATCCCGACTGTTTCACACCTGTTGTGTTAAGGTACCAAAAGTACCTATGTAGAATGGCTCATTTGAGAGTCATATATATTGTTGTAGTTAAGTATTGTTGCATTAATGTGTTCATCACTTAATGTTGCAGCATACCTGTGGCAGGAAGTGGGAAAAAAAGGTCCTGATGGCTGTTGCTTTACTCAGTGGGGTGGTAGAGCTGTAGCGCCAGTGTGAGGCCTGGATCTGTCCAGGTCACACAGCTCTTTAAATAACTTTGAGAGAGTTACAGACAGAGTGATGCTATTGGTCAGTTTGACCTCTCAGTTCACCCGCTCATTACGGTATTTGTCCCATTATTTCATTGTATTTAGCGATTGCTGCTGCTCACAAAAGAGCAGCTGTCCAGGGAGCGAACCTGGCTCCAGCGCCACAACCTGATTGAGATAAACGTGGAGGAAAATCCTCTAGTGGTACAGCCAGTGGGTAATTAACCTGTTGAAGGTAAGTTGGCTGGATTGTGTTGCACCTGTTTTGGCTCTGGCTGTGTGGGTATCACTAGCTTTGGTGGCAGAGTTTCCCTGTAGGGTTGCAGAAGCTGGTGAATGGTGAGACAATTTCAGGTACAGTAATGTGAACAAAAAAGGTGCAGTATGATACTAGATGGATGTCCCTGATAAAATGGCAACGTTTTTGTTGCCTGCCCTTTGAATTTTTATGTCCCTTGTTATATTTTCATTTGTGAAGCTGACCCCACAGGTCATACCCCCTTTGGCTTTGTTGCACTGCATTATTAATGTGTTACTCTGTGCTACCATCCCAAACATCAGACAGAGAGAGCGAAAGATCTCCTCTGCATGTTTTTGGGTGGCTAAAACACATTTTGGTGTCAACCCCCATTCACAGCAATGTATTACTGAGCTTCTGGGGTGCTAGTACCGTCTGTTTCTGCAAACAAGAGCGCACCAACTGTCATCTACTTAAAGGTAATACACTGCCTATTGATAAGTACTTTATCCAGCCTTACTTCGAAAATCCTGAACTCTCCCTTTACAGACAATGATGGCAGGATTTTCTCTGCTCCGACTTCAAATGTGGCCTTGGGAACAGCTATAAAAACTTTTGCCGTGCACAGCATATCTTAACAACCATTTTTTGTCTTTGTACACCAGAAAAAAGTAAAGGTAAATCTGCACACTTAAAAATCTCATGCATTGATTTTAGCTATTAATGATCAGCATATATACGGGTGGCTGGGATCACCTTCAGAAGTAGGCCGAGTAGCTCAGGATGTTGAGAAGGATGTCTTCCTTCCCTACCTGTTGCCACCATGAACCTGACCCAGATAAGTGGCATGTAATGGATGAATGGGCTGTGCAATTTATATAGCAAACGTAAAGCTACATCAACTTAAAGGACCTGCAGCAGACATATAACCACAATGAGCTGTTCCCCTGGTAAATACTAAGCACACTGGGAGGTGTTTTTAGGTCATTGTGTTATCTTTTCATCAATTATTGAAGGAGAAAAGAAACTAATGTGTTCCGGATAAGAACAGTTAAGTATGAGACAGGCGCCACAGGCTGATGAGTGTACACAACAGACAGCACTATCCAACAGAAACACCGTCATGATTTTGTTGTTGATGCTCTCACGAAACACCAAATGAGGTGACTAATGGCATAGAACTCAGTGTAGCCCAGTAAACCTTTGATCCCAGTCTGAGAAACCTACAATCAAAGGACAAATGAGGCTGTGCACTCCCACACTGGACACTTACATCAAATCCACTGACCTCATTTCAAAAAAAAAAAAAAAATGTTTGTGCATGCGTGGCACATCATCTTGTTTTCTGTGGTCAAACTAAGAGCAGCAGCATTACAGAATGAGTCGTTTCTGCTCTTGGAAGGCCTCTCAAAACAATTATGCAGCATACAATGTTTGTATAATGAGCAATCCATAATTTACTCTCGGTATAAACACTCACAACCTTGAATGAAAGTGAAGGCCTCTGGGACACAAAATGGAACAAACTGAACTGGTGCATTAACAGCGGTTGGCAAGAAATTCCTGTTGGGCTTGTGCAATTATTTTCTTGGGTTGCTGTCACGGTCTTCCTCAGTTCAGTGAAAAGTAACAGCCCCTCTGTGATAAACTATAATTACGTTGTATTCATTCATGCTGTTAACATTAATCATGAAGCACTCAGGATCAGGAGCAGTCTGCTGGTCAAACACAAAGGCGGGTTTGGATCCTGGAGAAAAGTCACATATTTCAAGTTCACATCATGACTCAGGTAATATATCCCTAAAATATCAAAGGAGGTCAAGTTGATTTATCAGTCCAAGAGTTCCACAAAAAAAAACATGTATAATGCATAGCTTATTCAAGTCATAGCAACAAAATAAGTATGGAAACAGATACCCACAGAGAAGTCATATTTTTTCAGTGTACCCTCATACAATGGTTCATATAATATTGTATAAGTAAGTGCCCCACAAATGGTCTTCACATTACATTGGTAACTTTACTTAACATAAAGTTATGGAGGTTAGCTTTAGGCACATGGGTTAGGTTAAGGAAAAGAAACATGGTTAGGCATCTTAAAGTTAAACACGTTAGGCATAGGCAAGCAAAGTTACGTTGGTTACATTAGGTTAGATTCAGCAAAAGAAACATGGGGACAGTGTAAAGTTCACATGGTTTCACACAGGAAATGAACACTGGTCTCCTGGAAGAAAGTCCTATGTTGTTTGACCCAACCCACCCAAACCCAACACATTCTCACTCCGACCTTGTCAGATATCAATGTGATGGAGTTTTTGGTTATTGACCTTCCACAATGACATATGATTAGCAAGCTTTTTTTGTATGCACGTGTAGAGCAGAGAGGTGTGCTCTCTCTGCCTTTGGCTTTCCACGTAGGCTTGTGGAAAGGCAGAGAGGTCCTATAACAGAGCCAAATATAAATAAAGCTTTCTTTAACTAAAGTGGTCCTGACTGAACTACACTATGGTGCGGCATGAGTTGTGTTTGGCGTGGTGATGTTCTATAGTCTCATTTAGCCACTTGCTAGCAACTGCCTGTAAAAGCTTCAACATTCACGAGTGGGGTATTTATTGACTTATTTTGTGTTGTAGAAAACAAAATGTGAGAGTCTTGCAACTACAGACCTTATTTCAAGGATCTAACCAAAATCCTGCTCAAGAAACCCGTTGACTTTGAGAGGAGGGAACCAGGTGTGGTTAAATGCTAACTCATTCCTGCACTTCAGGATTTATTCCTGCAGCACTCTATTATTTACGTGGGTTATACACAAAATTACTGACTCGTGATTATGTGTATTAAATACAAACAGTAGTGCATTTCTTTTTATAGGTACATATGAACACAGCATGAGAAC
>JAPZEB010000007.1:24148175-24158332 GCA_029783705.1 Chaetodon striatus
CGTATCGTGTCCTACCTACCTTATTGTATTGTATCGTATCATATCGGAAGTTGATATAAAGTTAAAATAAATTTTGTCAAATTGTTTCCAAGGTCAAGAATGGACATATATATATATATATATATATATAGAGAGAGAGAGAGAGAGAGAGATAGATAGTCCCCTGTACTGTTGGGTTACAGCACAAGTGTACAAGTGGGTATGTATTTACATTCATGTTCTTTTACTTTGGAAATCCTCTGCATACATCTGTACTGAATTCTTATTACCTCCCCTAAACATTAACAGTCAATCCACCATAATAGACCCTGACTAACTTTTAGGACGTGCATTTAAGTTTATTTAGCTTAAAGTCTGTGAAAAAACATTTTCTTAATCAATATTTTATTATGGATTATGACGTACTCCATGACAAGTAATTCATCAGGTTTTATGTTAGTTTTTGTCCTTGCTTTCCTCATAGGTTTGAAGTAGATGGGAATGACTGGTAAAAGATGATGCCATGTATGCACCAATCAGAATTCTGCCTTACTTTAAAGCAAAACGTAACCATGATTATAAACATGGAATATGAGAAATAAAGAAATAAAGTTGATAAATTTATAGAGGATCATTTGAGTGTAACAGAATTATGACTTGCCACAGGATCAGTTTGGAGTGTGAGTCACTAATATGACATATAGGTGTCGGTATCACTGCATATGTGATCTGAATATGATGACTAACTACCTAATGGGAAAGTAATCACGATGCATCTCCCCATGGTATTACCTCAGCATGATGCACAGCTTTAATTGAGACAAAAATAGCAACAAATGTGAGTAATTAATTGTGTGTTATTAGTTATGAGCTATTTAGAGGCTGAATCAGAGTTAATCAGGGACAACTGATAAAGACAGTGTTCCTGCAGATGCAGAGCAGCACTGAAGCCATGATTTTATATAATGATTTATATTTTATATAAATATTAAGGTCATGAATTCAGCACAGCATATGTTGGTCTAAACGCTTTTAAAGCACATGATGTGATGTTTAAGATTTGACAGACAGACTTTTGAACTTGGACACCAGAGAGAGATTTCATAATCGAGGGCCATTTAAGCGGCAGCAAGATAAAACCCCCATGGGGTCCAGACAGTGGCGGTGACTGCTGACTGAGAGTGATGGCTGATGAGGCTGATGAATCTGCGACGATAGGTGGTGATGGGGAGATGCAGCCTGAAAGCACTACAGGCAGAAAGAGGACCATATGTGAAACAAGAAGCAGTAAGATGATAGACCAACAGAGAGCGCTTGTCGCTGTGCTATTGGTTAAATGTGATCAGCTGACAGAACAAGTGATGTCTCAATTGAATCCCCCAACAAATGACAACAAGGAGTTATGCATGCAAGGAGTGAATGGCAGATGAGTTTCATTTAATGGAGTAACAATGTTTGTATTTTGCCACTGAATGTGCAAGCACAGTTTGTATCAAAGAGAAGACCTTACTGCAGATTTGTTTTAACTGCATCACAAGAAAAGAAAAATGAAAAGTAAAAGTAGCTATAAAAATAAAGACAAAATAAAGTTGATTTTGCAATCTAAAAAAATCCATGCAGCAGTGAGAGAATTTTGGCCTTAAATAGCCAAATGTAAAACTACTGACTGTAGTTACCAAAATCAACCTTGAAAAAAATTCTCAGTTAAACCTGCAAATTCCTAGAAACAATACTAAGCACATGTCCTTGGTTTCTAATAATAGATATGACCCTGATTGAGATATACAGGGGATAACATTACTTACTGCTATCTAACACAATGGTTCCCAACCTGTGGGTCAGACAAATCTGGTGGGTCATTAAGTGAGCAAGATAGTGAATCAGAGTCAAGATATTTCTGCTTCACAAAATCTATTAATTAGAGTTTACTCTATAATTTTTGTTCTTTTTAGGGCTACTTGATAGTTTTACCCTTTTAGTGTGTGAAAATTATTCAAATAAAACAAATACAAAACACTTTTTGGATAAACTGGTCACAACCAGTGGTTAGCACTGTCTCCTTTTAGTAAGAGGGTTCTTGGATCAAACTCCAGGCCAGCTGGGTGAGGCCTTTCTGTTTGGAGTTTACACATTCTCCCCGTGTCAGCGTGGGTTTTCTCCGGGTACTCTGGCTTTCTCCCGCAGTCTAAAGACATGCAGGTTAGCTTAATTGGTGACTCTAAATTGTCATAGGTGTGAATGGTTGTCTGTCTCTATGTGTCAGCGCTGTAACAGTCTGGCAACCTGTCGAGGGTGTACCCTGCCTCTCGCTCAATGTCAGCCCCGACCCTTAACAGTATAAGCAGTTATGGATGATGAATGAATGAATGGTGACAACCAGTAGTGACCTTGGGTTACATGTAGACACTGCTTTGTTTTAAGTGGTCTCAAGCCACAAAGGTTGGGAAATAGCAGCGGTGGAAGATATATCCAGATCAGTTAGGCTAGTTAAATACAAGTAACAATACCACACTTTAGAAATTTAAATTACAGAAGTAGCTTCTTAGCAAGAAAATATACTTATCATGCAGTACGGTTTCATCAGTGTCATATTATTTTATCATATACTTTGTGGCAGTTCAATATATAACAGTGCATTATATTTCATAGGTATGTATTTATTTTTGTATTAAAAAAATCTGAAAAATTAAACAAAATTTTTTTTCAGAATTTATAAAGGGCAGATTTATTTTCATGAATATTTTTCTTACAATTCTGAAATAATCTTGGTAACTTAGAAAAACACAGCAAATTTATTTTTTATTTCATTTTATTTTATTTTATTTATTTTTTACTTATTTATTTATTCTCGAGTGAATGCACCACTCTTTCATAGATAAATACTTGTTTGCCATAAAATTAATTTTTGAGAGAAAAAAAAGAGTAAAAAGCACCATATTTTGTATCAAATGTAGTGACACATAAATTAAAATTTCAAAGTAGCATTAAATGAAAACACTCAAATACCTCAAAAATGTTCTTAAATTACAGTTACTGGAAATAAAAACTAAACAAACAAAAATAAAATAAAAATAACAAAATAAAACACCTAAGCACATGCACTCAGTGCTTAGTTTGAGGACCTGCTCGTTAACTAATCACTAATGATGAGTTAATTCCTGATTTGCTCCCCACTCAGGAGTTGTGTCTCTGTGTCAGTGTTACAACGCGGAAGTGACTCTCCTGGTTTCTGAAGGTCAAACAGGATGCATCCAGCAGGTTTGGGCACTGAGCAAGATCGCATCTATCTGCTTTGAGAAACAACCGGCACAGTAACTTTCATTTCAAACCACTGACAAATAATATAAGAGCAACGCTGCCCACAGCCCTGATTGGCTACTTTGTTGCTGTGAGCGCTAAACACCGCTAAGCACACACTAATCCAGGGTCGGTCCTTAATCTCCTGCAGACAACACGGTGCTCGCTGCGGACCGTGCCAAAGTGGCTCTTTACGCACAACCACCACTACAATCTCGCTCCGGTGTGTGTTTGCGTAAAGGCGCTGTACTGTAGTTGTAGCTGACCTGCCTGCCTCTGCCCCCTCTGCCTCTCCCCCCGGTGGGCTCTGTGATGCCTCATGGTGTTTGTGCCACCTAGGGTTATCCGCCGCTCCATTGCAGTCTTTCTAGCGCAGAGACTTCGCACCTCTCCATCTTCCCGCTCTCGGACAAACAACTCCTGAAAACAAACAAACAAAAAACGGTCTTTTGGATGTACTATTTTCACCTTTTTTAACTTCCAGCTTGGATGCGCGTTTAGGAGCCAAAGAGAAGCAAACAATTACAAGGACATACTGTTTTTTTTTTCTCTGACAAGTAACTATACGGCGCCGCGGGTAGAAAATAGAAAAACGCCTGTGCCATGTAGCAGCACTCTCTTAAAAAAAACCCAGCCTGGAAATACATAGAGGAGCCCACACACCAGCGAGCTAGTTATTTTTACTTGAAGGGGAAACTACAAATATGCTGTGAAGCTCTTCGTCGCAGCTTGGCTCCCGGCAAAAGCAGCGCAGGTTTCCAGAGCATCTGCTGGTGGAAGAAAAATTGTCTAGGAGAGAAGAAGTGCGAGAGGAGAAGCAATATGCGGCTCGGTAGGCAGCTGGTTTTGCAGTTCGTCTCCTGGAATTAGTGGATGAATGGGAAGGGAGCGGCTGTAGCCTCGAACCAGGGAAACAGAATATACTGTATAGAGCCTGCGGTGGCACACAATGGATACTGGTCCGTCTCTGAAGGTAAGAAATAACCTTAACAGAAGAGAGTTCTGACTGTTTACTGCTCAGTTATGTTGCTTTTTCATCTATATGTGGTGGATCTTCAGGGGACAGTTCACCTTCACTTGTACTGGGTTTGATTTTAATGCCAAAAAATACTGTTTCTGATGTGTCTCAAGCTCTGGCTTTCTGCTGCTTACAGCGGCAGGCGGTGTGTTAATGGGTTGAAAGGTGGCTCGCACTCTTGGACAATTACAGGTATCCACAGAAAGTAACCTGATCGGTGTGAATCTGTTCAGCGCAGTGGAGCTGTTGTTTTCATTTCTTTTAATTTTGCAATGTTGCATATGTGGGGAAAGGTCGCGGCGTTGCGCGGAAATCAAGAAAGCTGAGGTTGGATAGTTGTGCCCGACGCATACTAATCCTGGGTGTGTTTAAACGTGCGCGTTTTTGGGGGGGTCTGGCAATGTGTGTGTGTGTGTGAGAGAGAGAGAGAGAGGGAAAGGAGGAGTGGAGGGAGAGATTAGCCTACTCTTTCCAAAACGCTCCCTTGTGATTACAGTAGCTAAGACGTTTATTAAACTCCCTTTAAGTTGCACGGATGGACTGCTGTATGTGTGTGTGTGTGCGCGTGTGTGTGTGCGCGCGAGAGGATTATATCATATGTCCCCTATGTGCTGATTACTTTAAACTAGGTCCCTTTGCATCTTGAGAAAATATTGGGTTGTGCGTGCATGTGTGCGCACAGGCGTGTGTGCGCGTCTGGTTAAGGGATCGATGGCCGCCATGAGACACCATGGGAAGCAGAGTAACGCCACCACCCACTGTAATCACCACCCTCTTGTGGATTACAAGTGGTAGCATGGCACTTGCGGGATCATCTCAATAAGAAATCCGAGTGTGGAGGTAGAAAGTGGCGCTCGGGCGGTGGTGGAAGGCTACTCAGCACCATGGACAGCGCACAGAAGTATGGAGCTGCAGTAGGAGGGAGAGCTTTGACACCCACAATGGGGCATTTATCGACATTTGAATGGCTGGTATTCTCCTAAAAATCACACTGTGAAGGATCTGTCTGAAGAATGTGGAGAGTGTGGAGGTTTTTCTGAGCAGAGCCGTGTAGTTTACTGAAGAGATTCGGCTGTGTTTTATTCATGAAAGCAGGATGATTGTGACGCCAAATGACTCACTGACAAGTGCACTCTGTATCCAGGCCTTACTATTTATTGCCATGGCCACTGTAATTTATGTCACTGGATCTCACTGCTCAAGTCTGCAATGGAGGTCTGTGGATAGACCAAAAATAGCTCATCTAAAAGAAGAATAGAGTTTACACCCTAATTTTGTTTACAGCACAGTTCACTGCACAACTTCAACACATTACTTTTTAAGTTATCATCATCCAATAAATGTGATCAATAGGCTCAACAGTTTCCAAAAGCCCCTGAAAATGCTACATTTTTAGTTTTCTCTTTAAATATTTTTAAGCAATAACATATTTTTTGGCCACTAGGGGGCAGCAAACCATTGACATATTATCTTTTTAGTTGATTTGATATGACGAACTTGGTAGCAAACAGGTGTTTATTTACACACTCGACAGTTATGGAGTAACATCATTCATTTAGAGTCTTGGTACAATATTTACCAGCCACGGCAACATCACAAGGGCTGTTATTGTTTTCCCCTTGAGAGTCTGTCATGGCAAAATGTAGTCCTGGTGACACCAATTGTAGCAGGAACCACAACAGAAGCCATTTTGAGTATTCGGGCAGGAGCATATATATCCATCTGTGTTTCTGTGGACAGATTTTGTCAACATTATGATGCTGTGACTGTGCAAGATAGAGTCATAAAGACTCATTGCCCTCCCATTGGCTCATGAAACATTGCAGGTATGTAGTTGAGATCACAACAAGTTCAAAGATGGGTGTGGTTTCAAGCAAGCAGGCTGAAATTAGGGTAGAAACTATTGGCTTCCCATTTTATGTCCCCCTGCTGACATTCACTTTAAATCGTGGATTGCATCTGGAGTGATCTCATCTCTAGTTTCCCTCTGTGTTTGTTCCCTACCAACCCCTGAGAGAAATATCTGGTTCTATAGCGGTTAAATGCTCCACTATGTTCACCAGCTAGTGTCTGACTGTGTCTGTCTGCTGTTTGCTGCTGAGCCGGTACAATGGGTTTTTACAGCTTTTTCACCGAAAACATCTGCTGCTGTGACCAAAAAAGACACCATGGGACCAAAACAGGGAAATTGTGGGTTCAACAGCAGAACAATGAGCTGAGAGTCACTACAAAGCTCTGCAGAGCTGAGGGGAGCAGCACATTCAGGTAATGATACACTGCAGGTTCATCACTACGAGTGAACTTTGGCAGACAGCCACATGACTAAAAGGAGACGTGGAATTTAAAAAGACATGGGCAATGACTCTCTGAAAGATTTTTACTGATGTGTGTTGCATTATGGGAAATGTAGGATCCGGTGTTTTAGGAGTTTGAGCCATACTTGAGACTTAAAGCTAGGGTATCTCAACCTCTGTTGTTTCAGTTTGTAAGATTCTGTTTCAAATCCCTACCATGTGAGTCCCCAGGCTTTATGGGAGTGCAATACCAAGAAACTGTATCACTGGGGCAACTGTGACTCAGAAGGTAGAGCGGGTTGTCCAGTGGTTTGATCCCCAGCTCCTCCAGTCTGCATGTCAAAGTATCCCTGAGCGAACCCCAAATTGCTCACAATGGCTGTTCTATCAGTGTGAGAGTGTGCTAAAAACTGAGTAGCAGGTGGCACCTTGCACAGTGGCCTTGGCCACCAGTGTGTGAATGGGAGAATGTGACTTGTAGTATAAAAAGCACTTTGAATGGTCGGATGACTACAAAGGTGCAGGTCCATTTGACACTTTCAAGTTATGTTCCATTGGGTTTATTTATACAGATTTTCAGATTGAAATTGTCCTTCATCTCATAATAACACAAACGACTGCTGCTGTATTGGCTGTTTTTGGTTTTAAATTCAACTAAATCCTTAAGTTGTATCAACTGTTGGCTGTCAGCTACATAGCAGCCCAGTTGTTTCCATTTCAGCTTGTCCCCTTATACTAGATGCCCAGAGAGCAACGTGAGCAGCAAGAATTTAATTCCTTTATTATACGGTTTGTATTCATTATTATTCAGGTCTTTAGTTTCTCATCGCTAACAGTCACAACAGAACTGTCAGCAGAGCTCATCTGATATGTTGATATCACTAGCAGTTATTGTCTGTCAATGCTTGATGCCAGAAATGATGCTTGAGGGTTAATGCCTTCTGTCGAGACTGCTCGGTGAAATTGATAGGCCTGCCTTGACAGATGAGATAACCTGCGATCGCAGGCAAACGCAATTTACGGGTACGGCAGATGGATGCTGAGGATGCACTCAGAAGTAGGCCAGTTTTACCTTGGGGAGAAGCTCGACATGCACAGAAGGCTCCCAGAGAATGTTAGAGCGTTGTTGTTTTGCAAGGGAAATTATGAGAGAGAGGTGGGAGGAATGGGAATCAGAGGACTATTTTATTAGACACCACACACGCAGAAATAATAGAGAGCGGATCAATTCCCGTTCAATTCCAGTTCGTGTGGAATAGCTTGGATGGAAGGCAATTGAAGTTCAAAAATTAAGTGGAAAATAACTTGGGATTTAGCCTTAACCCCTCTGCGGCTTCTCTGCACAACTCTCATCACCAAGTCTGCTGCGTGAGGAAAACCAGAGCTTGGTTTCTTTCCAGAAAACACTCCCTTATGGCTCCATTCGCTCACCTTCACCAGCACAACAAGCCAGGTGCACAGAAAATGCAACAATAAATAAATTAATAAATCCCAAACAGGAGCTAGGAAGAGCAGACACACAGGCAGTTAGATGTGTTTGATCTGTTGTAAAATAATGAATATACAGTGCAGCACTTCTTGGGAATGGGGCGCAGCTGCGGGGCATTTTCATGTGCTTCCTCACCTCAAATTGCCATGCATTAGAGGGAAACATTTCCCTAATGAATTTAATCATCGCTCCTGTTGTCACAGAGTTGGTCTTTTGTTTACGTTCCTGCCTGGTGACTAAAGTCCAGCTGCTGTAGTGCAGCATATGTGCAGAGTGAAGCCGGATCTTCATGCAGTGTTTGGAGGATTCGGCTGCTTGGGTGGAGCCCCAGCATTTACAGGAAAGGACTTTGTGTTGAGGATGGTTTTGTGTGGGAATAAAGAGTCGTGGATCTAGGGAGCTTTTTATTCTCCTTTTTTTGTTTTGATCAATGCAGAAAAACAAGATCGCCTTACCCTTAAAAAATAATCCTCTGCCTCCTTCTGTGTCACAGATATCCTCAAATATCTCATTATTAAGCATCTGAAGGTGACAGAGGGTAACATTTACTGAAGATCAAAAAGCCTGTTTTTCTAGGTATAAAATATAAAAAATATGAACTTAAATTTGTTTAGCTTTCATAAAGGGCATATCTGACATTTAGGATCTTTCAGATAACAGCTTAGAAAACCTTTAAAGGACTGTACTGTCTTTCATTTTGGCTATTTTTTTCGATCACTCACTACAAACACTTCCATTTTACAAAGAATACAAAAGTTTTATTTCCTGCTTTTACCGGCAGCCATTTTTTCATCTTATAATTCATACTACTTTTTTTTTTTTAGGCTATTATTGCAGGTCGATGCAGGTGAGAGGAGTATCACTAGTTTGGAAGCAATCCAGGTGCTGAATCCATTTACTGGTGTGAAACTCTGGTATCTTAGAGATTCTTACATAACACCAGTGTACTGATGAGCAATGTGTCCTCAAACTGGGTAAATAATCCAAACAATAGCTGGAGCACAGATGTAGTAGAAAGGAATCGGTAGCTTTTCAGCAGTAAAAAAAAAAAAAAAAAAGCTGCTGCTCTTTGCCAACTGCCTCCTAAGTCTCAAGTGTGGGACCTGGAGCTTCCCACCAGCTGAGCTGGAATGGAGTTCCCCTGAAGCCTTTTCAAAACACTGTTTGCTTTTACTGTATGTGCATTACCTCACAACCTCCCAACACCACACTGTTCAGTATACATGAATATATGCAGTGGTGGAACAACCTCAGATCTTTTACTGGAGTAAAACTTGCAATACAGCCGTGTGGAAATCCTTTTGCATTCAAAGTTTGATTGAGGTAAGATTTATTACCATCAAAATATATATGAAGTACCAAAGGTTATGTTACTTATGTGGCACAATGAGAGATGCTGGAGTAAGCCTGCAACACTAAACAGTTTTCATTGTTGAATATTCTGTCAATTATTTTCTCATGTAACAGAAATACGCAATAAATCAATATAATATTGACATCATGATATGAGACTAAATACCGTCTTTGTGATATTGGGATATGCTTTGTGTTTTCCTGATTTTAAAGGCTGCATTACAGGACAGTGATGTAGTTCTATTATTTGCCTTTACCTGCTTAGTAATTATATCCACATTACTGATGATTGTTTATCAAAAAATCTTATTGTGTAAACAACAACAGTCAACCCTACTATATCACCACAATATGGATATCAAACTATTTGGTCAAAAATATAGATTTTCTTGATATCACTCTGCCCTATCAATTACTCAGTTAATTCATTTAATTGTTTAATAAAATTCCGTAAAACTGTGACAAATGTCGCTCACTGTTGTTTTGTGCACAATTCAGTTTACTGTCATAGAGGAGTAAAGAAAGCAGACAATATTTATATTTAAGAAGCTGGAATTAGCTTGGGCAGCACAGTGTTGTGGTGGTTAGCACTTTCGCCTCACAGCAAGAGGGTTCCTGGTTCGATCCTGGGTGTGGGAGCCCTTCTGTGCGGAGTTTGCATGTTCTCCCCGTGTCAGCGTGGGTTCTCTCCAGGTACTCCGGCTTCCTCCCACAGTCCAAAGACATG
>JAPZEB010000007.1:24174428-24188367 GCA_029783705.1 Chaetodon striatus
GTTTTTGGTCTTTTCTTGGTGGGGTGTGTGTTTGTGTGTGTGTGTGTGTGTGTGTGTGTGTGTGTGTGTGTGTGTGTTTGTGTGCGTTTGTGTGTGTGTTTGTGGTCTAGGAAAATAAGCTAATTGCCTTGGTAACTCTATGGAAGGTGACCGACCCAGCATTAGATTGGCTCATGCTTCCTGCCAAAGTTTGGGTAATTACAATTAAGAATTTTCTGTCTGTCTGTGATGTTTTTCCTTTGCTGCTCTCACTGAAGTGGTTCTGTTGAAAAAAGCTGATGTCACATGCTATTTACACCAATAAGAAGCTAATAATTTTTGGAGCAGAATCAGTGACAGTGACAGTTGGTGGTTTGGCTGCTTATGTATCTCTCTGGAAAAGCTTTGGAGGGTTAAACTTTTAGTTTGCTTTATATGTATGTATACAGTATGTATATACTCTCTGTGGCTGTTGTCATTTTCCAGACTTAACAGACATTCAGTGACAGTGGAAATTCTTGGCATGTTTGCAGACAATTTGGTCCCCAGTCAGTTTCTGTAGTCAAGACACTTTCAACTAGTTTTCACTAATTAGTTTTTTTTACTCCGTGGCAGTACACACACAATGTTTTGATTATTTAAAATAATTATACCCAAGTAAAACTCATGTATGTTCATAAAAGCACTTACTGTCCACCACTGCCAAAATCCAATTTTCAGCAACAGTTCTACCACTGGAGAAAATTACAGCCGACATCACTTTTATGAAATGTTTCAGCGGGTTGATAAAGTCATTAGAAGAGCCTCTCTCAAAGAGCAGTGCTTCTCTGAAGCCACAACAGGCCCATAAGGCCAATTTTTGATCAAAGTGGCGAGCAGACTCAGACAGCATCATGGATGACAGTGACATGCTTGAAGATTGCTAGCAATAAAGCCGTGGACGTACTTTCATGGCCGCGCCGCTGACAGCCTTAGCCGTCTACCGCCGCTTCATCCTCCGTGTCTGTCGCCCCTGACAGGATTGCAAAGAGAGCTGTTACTGACTAATAAACATTACAGAGTGCCAGCTCTGCCCAGACCGGGCCACAAAAACACACAGCGTCTTTGTGCTGAGGCCTGAATTGATAGCTGTGGTGGTTTGGTTTCTGACAAGGCCGATGTCTATCTATCTGAATGGCCCCCTTCTTTCACTGAGTCTCCCCCAGCGGCTGCTCTGACACCCTTTAACGTGCTTAATACCCCTGGCATTTATGAATGGCTAGTATGACCTTTTAGATTGGGTTGCAAGTGTTTCATTATGTTTATTCAGCAGCAGAAAATGTTTGTTGGGGGAGGAAAAAATATGGAAGGCAATCTAAAGGTTGCAGTTATTATCAAAAAGTCTACTATGAGCTACAGTTCACACTCTTTAGGTGATATTTTCAACAGCTCTTGAAGTGACACGTTAACGTTACATAAAGAATTACTACCATCACACTGGATGTGAGACTTTATTATCATACCAGCCTTATTGCTTTACATAACTGTGAACACCATAGAATAAGCCGACAGATGTTAGATCACCAGGCAAGTATTTCCTCTCAATTAGTCTGAAGTGCTTGTGTAAACATCGTCTCTGGGTGATAATTTAAAGATAGGAGAAACAAGGCTGGCGTGTTCTTTATAACGGCTGTGATAATGGCTGTTTGTTCGGAAAGAAAGTAGCTTTTCTCGCATTGAAGTGAACAAGACCAGCGGTGCTAGTGAAACAAAGAGGAGCCACGGATCTCTTGCTGCATCAAATGAGAAGTCAGATTATGATTAGAAGTCAAATGAGTTTTCACAGGGGCAGAATGAGCTCAATTACCTGCATTAATGGAACTTACTGGTGACGGTGCAAATGGAAAGGAGATGGATTAAAGTTGGCCTTTGGCAGGTGCGCAGCAAATTATCTGTTTCAAGGGTAGCGCCCAAAGCACGGATCACTTTGTCCTGTTTGGGTAAATGAGTAGAAGCAAAAAAGCATTTAGGATGGAGAGTATGCCGGAGCTGTTTGTGCATGAGATAAATGCAAATATGTGGGTGGGTGCACTTCAGTGTATGTATCACTGCATTTGTTGTCATCTCTGTGTGTAGCCTGTGTGCACATTTGGATTTTTGAATGAGTTAGATTCTCTTTTTTAGTAATGGTATGTGTGAAGTGCAGAACATCAAGGCTATGAAGCTCAACCACAGCACTTACAAAAATAATTTAACTAAGTGGTTTTATTTCGGTCTGTGACCCCAGTGGTTAGCGTGTATAGGTCCCCACTATGGCTGCCACCCACCTCACAATACACCCGACCCCAGTGCCTATGCCTGTGAGTGGTGGCTCCATGTAAGTCTTTCCAGCTGTGGCCAACTGGGCACTCAGGGCCTGGTCACCGTTCCATGTCTGCCACAAAAAGGGGACCCTGGTTTTCCTCTTCTGGGCCTTTTTTGATCCATTAGGGTCTGTTGACTTGCTCTTAGTCTGGCCCCTCCCCTTGGACCACTTTGTCTTGGGAACCATACCAGGAGCTATTGCTTTGACAACACAAGCCAAGAGTCACAGGGACACACAAACCCCTCTGCCACATTAAGGTGGTGAGTCTTGCAGGGGCCACTTAAGGTGATTTGGGCATCTTATCAGGATGCCTCATGGGCACTTCACATTAGAGGTAAGAAGCCCAGGGGCAGACACAGAACACACTAGAGGGAATTTAGAACTTATCTTGCCTGGGAGGGCCTTGGGATCCCTCAGGAGGAGTCTGAAATTGTTGCTGTCTGGAATACCTAGCTTAGCCTGCTATCTCCATGGCCCAGACCAGGATGGATGGGTGGATGGAACATCAGGCCTAATGATTCATTGTTTTGTAATTAAATGGCACTGTTTTCTAAGTAGCTTGTAGTGTCGTAGTGGAGTGGAGTGTTGCTAGCTAAACTACTTCCAATGAGAAATAGCTTAAATTTGTAATAAGTAATTTTTTGGCCACTTGGGGGCAGCAGAAACAAGTTGTGAACACAACACTAATATATCATCCCCTTTTAAGTAGTTATAAAACAGTAGCTTATTCACATACCCAGCAGTTAGAGACACAATATCATTACTTTGGAGTCCTGTTTGTGTCCACCTGATGAATTTAAGTGTAATATTCTTTCTCTTTTAGCTCTGTTTTTGGTCTCCACCAACCTCTGCGGGAAATGCACTGGCTCTTTAGCTGCAAATTGCTCCCCTATGTTTACGAGGGAGTTGGTGACTGCATCTGCCTGCTGTTTAGTAGTGTACATGAGAGCAGTGAGAGTAAACGAAAACAGTAAAGTTGTTGGTCGCACAGCTGGACAATGAGCTGTAACTCAGTAAAAAGCTCTGTTAAGAAGAGATTGCAGGGGTTGAGTGTAAATAGCTGATGGTTTACACTGTTGTCAGAGTGTCCCATTCTGTTTCAAGGTCATCATATCATTGTATAAAGTTTATTACTGTACCTTAAAAGCTTTGAATTGAGCTTCCAGGACTCAAAGCTGTGCAGCACGGTAGGTTTATTTATATAGCACATTTTATCAACAAGGCAATTCAGAACGCTCTACACAAAACAGTAAATGCATCAAGACCAAGCGCAAAAGAAACACATTAAAAAAGGCCATTTAAATACAATTAGAAACAGTAATTGAAGAGCCAAGAGAGCAGAAAATAAAAACAAGCTGAAATAAACTAAGGCAGGTGTAAAATACAAGAATAAAAGTTACAAAGCAGTGTAAGGAATAATGATTTTATTTCATAAAAGGCAGCGGCAAGCAGCAGTATGTCCTGTCAGTCTGTGAAGCTAACATTAACATTAGCTTAAGCTGCTTAAGTCCAAAGCTGACAACTTTGACATTATTATTAAAATTGCTATCAAAATATTAGGAAAAGAAAACTGCAACTAGATGTTTTTCATAAATGATTTAAACAAATGACAATAATGAATCTCTGGTTCGGCTTTTTAAATTCTTTCACAGCAGACATTGACTGGTGTCATGAAAAAGAAAAGCACAGGTGCTATTAATAAGATTATTAAAGGCACTATTTGTCAGTGTTAGTCAGCATGCATGATAAAAGGAAACTAAATCAGCTAAATAAACTACAGCATCACTGCTTTTTTTATTTACACCTGTGTTTTTCCTGCTGAGACATGTCCAAATGTCTGCTGTGAGACGGGCCGATGTAGTGGACCAGTCAGCTTGGCTTAGTGTGACATGAGTTTGACCACAATCTATTAAACCTTAAGGATCACACTGATTTTGTCTTTGACCCTTCTGCATTATCTCAGCACACCCAGAATGACTCATGGAGCTGAGAGGTAAACAACAACCGTGAAACATGCCAGTGGTTATAGGAACTCATTTAGTCAGAGCTGTTAAGCTGTTGTCGGGGGGGGGGAGTTTAAAGGGGCACCCCTGGAGCTCAGCTTATACCTTACTCAACACTTTTACCTGCCATTCACGTCAGAAAAAAAATGAAGCAGCACTTTCTGAGATGTAGTTGCAAACACTCTCATAGGGAATTAATTTTTGCGGACATAATGTGACTGTTCATTTAACTGAATTTTCTATCAATAAAACCCACCTGACCTTTGGAGTAAATACCACATCTTTTATTCTGTGTGCTTTTATGTGAGGAATGTATCTCTTCCACTGCAATCTATGGGTTGACAAAATATCTCCGACTGTTTGGATGTAGTGTATAGAAATGGAGAAAGATAAAGAACTGGCGCAAGGTGAGATCTCTTTAGAAGCTAAAGAGATTCAAATATATATTGAATACATGGTATTCAGAGTGATTCAGAGGTTGTCTGCATGCGACAATGCCTCCCTGTGGCATAGGTGGTATAGGCAAATGCTAAGGGCGCCATCATCATCGGGGGTGCCACAAATGGGGATAGAAAAAGAATCAAAATGTTTATCTTTTATTATTTTTTACTGGCACTATCAGTACTAATATTCTGAAATATTACAGAAGGCCACAACAAGATAACTACATAGCAAAGCCTACTAAATATTAGAGAGGCCCTTTTCCTGGGTTCCCCTCACCAGCTCGTTACACTTTACCTGCTCTCTGGGGGAGATGGGCGAGTTATCTGACATCGCGTGAACCCTGAAACATGCTGTATCGTTATCATGTCAAAACAACAAATGCTGTTTGATACAGACTCAAGTACCACTGCACTACTGAGAGGAGTGGATGTGAAGAGAAAGAACATGAAATCAGCAGGAGGAGAGCTGGCTATCGTTATTTCCAAGCAGCTCACAGAGGTTGCATTGATTTACACTGTGATGCGTTCAAGCTCTATTCGGTCAAAATGAGTATTGGGCAAGGGTAAATTGTGATGTTGTCATGAGGTGTTCAGTGCAGTCTTGGAAAATGTAGCGCTTGGTGAGAAACTTGAATAAATAAAACTGATTGAAGGAGAAATGTGCTGACGTCTTCACAGCACTGTGAAATAGATATTAGAGAGGGATTTAATATATATATTGTTTGTAGTAAAAATGCTTTTTGCTTATTTCGTAAAGATATTTTTCATGTGAAAGAAGGTAATGTTAAAGGTTGTTTCATACATGTGTATTATTCAAAGGTAGTGTTATGAAGGACTGAAAGACTTTAAAAGTGTTCATGTATTTTTATTTTTTTTTATATTGTAGATTTCTGAGATTCCCTGACACAAAAGAAAAACAAAAGAAGAAAAAAACAAAAAACAAAAGAAACAACAATATAAAAACATTGGTATTGACTATTGGCAAAACTGTCATTTTAAACATTGGTGTCAATATGTGCCCAGAATTGCAAAGTCGGTGCATCCCTTAGTTCAATTAGAGATTTAATTTGTACATTTCTTATTACTTAACAATATCATTGATTATTTTTATTGTTTATTCTTCTGAACTAGTTAATTTTAAATTTAATTGATTGAATATTGATTAATATGATTATTATAACACATTTAAAACATGTTACTAAAAGCAAAATAGCACATGTTTTTATCTTATTTTTCCTTGTTTGTTAAGTTGTTTATTTGTGTTTCGGTAATAAAGATGCAGTAGGGCCAACACTGCAGCTACTAGTGCTAACAGCTAACAGTACAATCTTGATACAACACACATACAGGCCATTACTCCACTATATCTTTACAGAGCAAATAGTTCTTAGCTGCCATATTATTGCTCTGAATATTGTTTAAAGCTCCTTTAAAATAGTTTAAATTGAGTTTTGTACAATATAGCTGTAATTTTCCTTTGCCCAGAAACTTTCAAGTGTTTTTTTCCCACACCATTTAATTCATGAATGCATGCCTTGGGCAGTTTCTATGTCCATATGGAAACAAAGTGAATTAGATTAACTGACTCACCACAAAACCTAATATTACCTCATTTGATTATGTGCAACAGAATCAACAGGCAGATAATAGAAAAACTATCATCCCATTTAGCACTCTTTGACATGCGTTATAATGTTTATGTTGAGATGTTAGCACCTTACAATAACGTAGTGCGAAGAACAGATGAACACATTCGTAAGGCCTAAACTGATAATGAATTAAAGCAAGACAGTGTGACTTTTTTTTGTGAACAATAGCCACATTTCCCACATTTCAGTTATTTAGTTTAATAACAGGGCAGTGTTTGACAAGATTAGCAACTTTCTATTCTTTCAGCAGGATTTCTTAGCCATGGAAATCTATAATTAGCTGTGTTGACTCAGTGTTAACTCTCCTAATGTTATTCTTTCCACCACTCTGCAGCAGCTTCGTCTCAGAAATGTTCATGTATGAATTCTAATAAAGATGTGCCAGTGTTGTGCACAACTGTGTCCTGAATTCACACAGCAGTAGTAATCTCAGGAGCTGAGTTGGAGTAGTGCCAGGTCACTACAAGAGCCATGATGATCCTACTAGGGCAACCAGGTGTTCCGCTTTACGTGAACCTGGACAGCATTTTTATCCTGCATTACACATATTAAGAAAGGGTCCTGTGATTTGATTGGCTCTAGTTTTCTAAAATCAGACCACTGCAGGATAAATGTTTTATGGCTTTTATCCAATGGCTGTGAAGAAACCAGGAAAAGCTGTCATCACAGGGCTGCGTTTGATGTCAATCAAACTGCGCACATGTGGGTCAAGTGCAGGTGAACCTGTCACTGCCGTATACCCTACGCCCAACGGGGACGTTGTGAGTCACCATAAAGTCACAAGCTATGCAAATTTAAGCGGAATATGATTGAAACTACCACAAAGAAAAATGAAGTGCAGCTTCAACAAGGACTGGGAAACAATTTTACAAAGATACCTTTTGTCCCATATGTGATTTTTTGGGATCTGATCACCCTGGATTCGATACCTTATTGTACATTTTACTGATTCCATCCATTGCTATCTGTAACTGCCCCGCCCTGGACAGGCACACCGAGCAGTTAAGAGTTTGGTGTCTTGCTTAGGGACACCTTGGCAGTGCCCAAGAGGTGAGCTGGCACCTCCCCAGCTACCAGTCCACACTCCATTCTTGGTCCTGACATCTACTTGAACTGGCGACCCTCCGGTTGCCAACCCGAGGCCCTATGAACTGAGCTACTGCTTCAATTTTTTCTTTCCCTTTTTTTTTTTTATCTTGATGATAGGAGGGTTGTCTGACTCTTTCTTTGGGAGAGCAGTAAGGGCCATTTTCTTTTCCCACAACACAAATTTAAATTCCATTGTCTTATTACTATTTTATCACTTACAAGGCCCTACATGGTATTGCCCTCTCTTACATCCCTAAATTTCTATATATCTTCTGACCAGGGTCTTTTATTCATACCTTATACCCTTCACAGTTCCAAAGGGTGAATGCACTTTTGCCCTTAGGGGCCCCGTCCCTCTTGAGCTGTCCTCCCACCCCCTGTTACATCTACTGGGCCTGTGAACTGTAATTTTATTTATCCGTGAGCTCTAAGTATAGCTGTGTATGTATATGTCTTACCTTTCTGCATCTGTATCCTCTGAAGCACTTTGTTACTTTGTAACTTTGTTTTAAAAGGTGCTATATATTTAACATCTTTCTTACTTACCATATTATGATTTTAAGTAAGCCCATAGATTGTAAAATAAAATATTTTACACCTGATTGTAGCATTTTCAGCTGATGTACAAAATATTAAGGTTTAGGTTATATTATGCATTCTTAAATTCTCTATAGTGTTTCTTGTTTTTTTTTTTAATAATGGTGAAAAAAGTTGTACCTTTAAGTACAATATTTGAGATAGTGGGTGGAGGGTGTTGCAGTGGTTTTTCTCAGTAAAGGATAGAGTCTTAAAACTAGTGAAGCTGAGGAGGGTGTTGCAATTTTATGAATTGAGAAATATGAAATATGAGATTTCACATCCCTCCCCAACTCAGTTATTACCATACAGTCCATAAGCACTATGTATTCAAATTAAAGCTATGTTGTAAACAAAGAAAAACTGTTTTACTGGTATGATATAATTAACCACTTTATTTAATTGAAGATTGAACATTGCTATAGCCACCAAAGACAAACTGAATATGCTGAATATTTTTAAATTACAGTGGCTATAATATATGATGACATGGAAATGTGTCAGAAATCAAAATATTCTGTTTTCAAAAATGTGTTTGAAAAACTGCTTGCATCCAAAGTAATCTCCAGCACTTTTGATTAACAGTTAAAGTAAACGCATCCCCTCTAACCGCACTTGTTAAATGTCAGTCAGCCTGGCCCCGCTGTACTTCTGAGACTGCTGAGGTGTGTGAGCGCTGTGCAGAGCAGCATGCCCACTCAGAAGGGAGAACATTGATTTTTTCCCTTGGATAACAAGGCTTGACCGACTTGGGTGCTTGCCTGAGTTCGATTGCTTCCTCTCTCTGCTGGTTGTCCATACAGATCTCAGACGCACGCATCAAAACTCTAAATGTCTTCACGCAACTGTGGATGTCTTCAGAGAGAGAGAGCTTTGACTCATGCCATTCAGCACATGTCTTCATACGGGCTGATTAATAATGAGGTGTCTGATGTTCAATAAGACTGGACGAGGGAGGTAAGAATTGGGAGATGAATTTCAGCCGCAATCAGCAGGAGCTTTGATTGATTAAATGCAGCCCTGTTACAACCAAAGTGAGTTTTGGAAGTTTTTGACAGTTCCACATTTTAAAAAGGCTGTGGCAGCTGCAGCTGGGAATACTTCATTACAACATCTCAAGAGAGGAATTTCAATGCAGTATGACATGCAGTCAGACTGGAGCTGAAGGGTCCAGTATTTCATTCATTGGATTTTCTACCCTGAAACAAAAATCATAAAATTATCAAGAGAAGAATGAAAGGAGTCTGTTTCAATCAATTTTGTTCACAAAGTAGAATCATCATGACGAGAACTAGAGAGCACACGGAAACTGTTGACTAATGAAGGAAGCTTCTAGGTCAAAGAAATTACCCTGATGATGTCATCTGGGTCATTTAATTTTGGCTTGAGACTTCAGCTGTTTTACAGAAAGCCTGTGTTATAAATATAAGTGTGGAGTAGAGGTCTTCATGGGTCTACCTTGACTCACACTCCAGGACTTAGGACCCAACCCAGACCCTGTAACAGTCTACAATTTATAGCCGTCAATCAGGTCTGGGATGGGTCACATTCTATTACCGCAAGTTGCGGGTATGTTTATCAATAAGTTTAATATGGTTGTTAGGTCTCTAATGGTCTCTTGGGTATGTAATATCTCAGGCAAAACCAGGTCAGGCACATATGTTTTTAAAATTATTGGATCCAATCGGACCTTGAACGAATATCCTAGGTCATTAGGGTTTGGGTCCACCATTGTGGACTTGTTAAGACCTCTACTGTGGAGTTTGAAAGATTGCAGCAATAATCAGGCAAGCAGGTTCTGATTAAAGACTCATCATGGGAGATGTTGGATCCAGGGTTTGGGAGGAGTGACTCATACAGCTTCTGCTGCTTTGATTTTCATCACTCAGTACACTTTAAATATTTCTACACAGCCGATCAAACACAGCAAACTCAACTGAGGATCGAATTGGGTTGATGAGATAAGTTTCAAATATTTCATCAAAAAGTGAAGTTAGAGGTGACACAACAGACTTTACATGGCTGACAAACGTTTTAGCAAACAACTTACTGTAGTCAGGTTCTCTTTGGGTTACCTGGCTTCAGTGAGGTTATCCAGGATTACAAATCTCATTATCAACTGGCTCAGTTAACGCTGGGTTTTCCGCTCGGTTCATGTGTAAGAAGCGCATTTTTAATGAGAAGCCAATTACATATTTAATCAATATAAAGAGCAAAGTTTTTAAAAGAGATGGGAAAATAAGATTATTGCAGCAGCAGAAAGTGTATGTATATGATTTCACAACCAGAAGAATAACAAGCTTTAAAAATAGTAGAAATAATACCCAAACATTGAAGTAAGGCTTGTGTAAAGTGAAGCTTATATGAAGCAGCTATGTTTAGGGTCTGTTAGCTATGTTTCTAAGGTGACAACCACACTATAATGTCATAACTCCACAAAATCCAAAAGTTTATTTCCCAGTGGTATCAGCACTTATATGATATATGAAATTAGCTGCAGCCTTGACAGTGAATGATCAAAACAACGGGGTTGGTGACTGTTGGTGCTGCTGATCAACGACTGTAACTTAATATAAAGATACAGTAGGTATTACAACTAGCCAAAGTTGGATATCACCTTAGAAACACTCCTAATCACTTAATCAAGGCAGACTTCATCCTTAGAGTCAGGCCAGGCTACTGTTGAGGTTTTCTTGTGAAAGTTCTAAGCCACACGCTCCTAATCTGGTATCGTTCCAAACAGGTTTAAAAGAGAAACAAATATCACATCATCATGCAGTTTAATGTTCGGTGAGTGAGAGAGCTAGTCATAAACGTGCAAAAAAATCACATCAGTTACATTTGTGCCAACTTAATTGACTATGCGGGGACAGTGGAAAATCCAGTGGACAAAAATATTAGTGCAAAATATCCTGCAACATACCCTCATAGAACGGCCTGTTATATCCTACAAAAATGCAGACACAACAATTTAAATAATATCCTACACATGAGTGCCCCATGAATGACGTTATGTCCTCAACATGCAGTTACATGATTAATGTTTAGGTACATAGGTAAAAGCAAGTAAAGTCATTGTGGTTAGGTTTAGGAAAAATAAAATGGTGAGGACATACCTTAAAATGACTCAGGTTTACACACTACCAAACACCCTTCTCCCAGGGAAGGTCCTGGGGGAACATCCTTTGTTTTTCTGACCCATCTACCACCCCTGCCTCCCTCCTGAGGTACCGCTTGGAACTGCTTCTTTGTTTGCTCCTGTTAGCGCATTGGTCATGTGAGCCAACCTTCCAAAATATGTCGGTTATGTGTGAATTACTGTCACATGACTACGTGTGATATGTATGAATTTGGGTGCATTACTTTTCATGGCAAAACGTTCATACAGTTTATGAGAACATCTTGATTCCTGCAACATATTCTCATACAATGGTTTGTGCGATATGTAACAAATTAG
Source organism: Chaetodon striatus (assembly GCA_029783705.1). Taxonomy (NCBI): domain Eukaryota; kingdom Metazoa; phylum Chordata; class Actinopteri; order Chaetodontiformes; family Chaetodontidae; genus Chaetodon; species Chaetodon striatus. The sequence continues at coordinate 24,185,969 of JAPZEB010000007.1, forward strand.
CATGACAAAATGTACTTAACATCTGGGCATCTTTTGGTTCAGGCTGGTAAAGTTCTGTGGGTTCGGTTTACAAAAAGAAACACAGTGACAACATACCTTAAAATAACTCAAAGTTCACTTTGTTTCACATGGGACATGACCACTGGTGTCCTGTGGGAAAAGTCCTGTGTTTGTTCCATTTATTTACCACCCCAGCATGCATCCATCACTCTTGTCAGCGCCTTGGCCATGTAGTTGCAGCTTTTTCAATTATGCTGGAGTTACACGTATTCCTAGCTCATGATTACATGGGTTATATATGTATTCTAGTACATTTCTTTTCATAGATAAAGGTACAAACAGTGGATGAGAACAGCCTGCTACCTGGTGTATAAACCTCCTCTAGTATGGGAAAATAAAACCTTGTATGCAGTCGGAGGAAGCAGCTTTATGTGTTATTGTAGCTTGTATTCAAAATGAAAAGGGCTGCATGTCTATCTTTGAAAACCCATTTTTTTATCGACACTTTCATCATGAAGTGACACAATACCTGCACAGAGACATGTATATAATGCTGTGTTCATGTAAGTATACTTCTGTCACGAGGAAGGAAAGATGGAGGCAGGCTCAAAGTGCTCGTCAAGCAGAAGGCCAATACACATAATACCTAAATATAGTGTATGAACCAGACTGCTGACTGTCTCTCAGCACTCATCCTCCCCCAGTAGAGAGATCAAACATGTCAACAGTATACTGTACAATGGATTGCTTGACAACAACAACAACAACAACAACAACAGCGCAGTGGTGTCATCTGTCCTTTTCCCAGCATGCCCAGCACTCAAATCCACTGCCAGCTTCTGCAGTCTGGATGTAGGCTTTTATAAATAATAGAAAGCCCTGTGGATTGGGAATACATGTACCAAAAACAATGGAGGCGCCACACTGTTTTGGCTGTGCCAAGTCAACATCATGTCATCACACATTAATGAGGCGCAGGGCTCATAACCTGCTTTTATTTTCTGAAAGCTATTTCATTTTTTCGTGAGCGCCGGCCAGAGTTTTTAACATCGGCTGTCCGTGAGGAGATTTTTTTTGAAGTGCTGAATTGACTGGAAGCTTTCGTCAGAAGGTGGCTGATATCACAGTAAAAGGGTCAGCTTACAAGCATGCAACTTTAATGTCTGAAGCCTGGGTCTGCATAGAAAATATACGGTTTATGATAAAACAGGGTAGAATCTACACAGTCAAGGATGTGTATGACTGTAACTGGGGTTATCATCCCCCAGACTAGTTAGGTAAAAATAGCATGCTAATAAAGCTCAATGTCTCAGTAAGTGTAGGCCTGTTCAGAAACCTCTTTTGTGCTTTTTATAGCAGAGTATTTTTCCACAACAGGCTTGTAACAGTTTTAACACTCTTTGCATCACATTAAGCTTTGCCTGTTTGTGCAAGGAAGTATTCAACAATTGAATGAATACAATTCAGGAACACAGTGGATGCGTCGTGAACAAGACACCTCTGCTTAGCCCCGTCATTACACACTCATTATGAGGCTAACTGTCCAGCTTTTACTGTCTCAGCAATGACTGCACTTTCTACAAATGCAGGCCTGTTTTTCACACATGTTGAAGATGGCAGCAGTCAAATGTACTTAATCAGCCCACTTAATGTACATATTTTAACCCAAAACAGTAGTTTTGTCGCATAAACCTAACCACGGCTGTTTCACGGCAATAACCACTGCACAATGTGTTTCAGCTGTGTCACATAGATGTATAGAATGCCCTGGGTGTTGCTATGGGATACCTAGAAGCTAACAAAGCATCATTATTTGATGGTCTGGGAATGAGAATGGGTTGCATGTGTTCTTAGAGTGTCTTGCTAATAGATTTGAGAAAAAAAAAAGCACAAAAGAATGGTGATTTGCATTTCCTTGGAATATGAGAGCTCATTCTTGACCTTGGAAATAATATGTTGACAAAAAAAAAAAAAGAAGCTCAAGGTCCTCTTACTGCTATTTTGTCTTCTAGTACTTTCAGTCACATCTCATGGTCATCATCCACAGTGATTATAGGGAGCCACTGACAAAAAGAGAACTGTTTCTTGAAGACTGGCTGCTTTTTGTGCCTTAACCTTTTCTACTTCCCCCATTTTTGTATTTTTCAAGGGTGGACAGGGGATCTTTAGGGGGAGGTAGCAGATCAAGAGTATATGGCTCATAGAAGTGGTATATATTATCAAAAAGCTGGGAGCCTGAAGATTATTTGAGATGCAGCTCAGCACTGTGTGTCAAGCTTTCACCCATAAATTTGTATTAAATACTGTGTTTAAGTTAGGCACATATTCAAACTTTGACAGTGTAGAGTGTATAATGGCTTAGAACATTATAATGAGAGTATTTGATGGCAATTATCAGA
>JAPZEB010000007.1:24189345-24201880 GCA_029783705.1 Chaetodon striatus
AGTTTTCACATTAGTATCAGTATCATATTGTTCGTTTTTAGATGATTTTTTTTGTGGAATCACCATTATAATAATTACTTAAAAAAGGACATAATTCGAACAAGCAATATTTTTATCCATTGAATATATTTTCAATGTATCTTCACACAACAGTTCATCTAATATCTAAGCAATTAGCACCCCACACATTTACGTAACATAAAGTTACCTAGGCTAGATTTCAGTGAACAAAGTTACTTTGATTAGTTAAGGGGGAAAAAAACATCCATCTTCAGGTATTTGCTGCGTTCACATGGAATGATAGACAACAAATGGACAACACTTTCTGGCCAGCAGGGGAAAACAGTCAGAAGAACAGGCAACGTGATACAATGAAACATGTTTGACATTATGTTGAGATAGTGATGCGGTATGTTTAACAAAAAAGGGAAAAACACATATTAAAATAATTACATGTCTATAATTTGATGTTATTTTCCAAGTAATGTCCAGCAATTGTCCAGATTGCCTGTCTTACCACCTCGTGTGTGGCAGCAACCCAACATCCGGTTGTAAATTCAGTCACAAAGGACAGCAACAAGTTAAAGCACTTAACTTTTAATCTCAATGCCATCTACTGTTACCATCGCCACTGTTCTCTGCTGGCTTCACCTAACTCTCCTTGATGCCCTGCAAATGCAGCATTAAGCACGTAAGTTACATAGGTTAGGTTTAGAAAAAGAAACAGGACAACAACCTTTAAATGATTCGAAGTTTATTTGGTTCCACATGGTTTTGAACACTGGTCTCATGGGGAAAAGTTTGTTGTTTGACCCATACACCACCCCAACCTGCCTCCTTACATGGACATTCAGTCTTTATATGAGTTCCTTCTGTAGACTTGTCAGTGCATTGGACACTGGTTGCAGATATACACAAAGTATTGGCTCATAATTATGTGGATCATATTCAAATTGTGGTGCATTACTTTTTGTAGGTATACTTAGCTGGTAGAAATGATGCATCTTTAGGTAACTTGATTAAGGAAGTCATGCACTGTTTCTGTTTGGTTGTGTGATGTACAAGTAATAACTGGCTAGATTGCATTTAATGCAAGTGTCTGGGATATTGGGGTTTTTTGTTTGTTTGTTTTTTTTTAATCAGATTTGTAACAGACCTGTGCATCGGCGAGTTGAACTAACTTTAGGTGAGTATTAATTGAAGACCTTTTTGTATCTTAATTTGTTTGTTAGGGTCTTTTTCCATACTGTACATGTAGAGTTCTGCCTGAGGACATCTTACAAAAATTAGAAAGGACTCTTTAGGTGGTCCAACATTTTTCTCCAGGCTAAACTCTCAACAAATACTGGATAATATGCCATGTAATGTGTCACTACATATTTAGTAATGCCCTCTTGTGCTACCATGAGATTCACATTTGATATTTGAGTAAAGTGGTCAACAACTATTGAATAGATTGCTATGAAATTTGGTTCAGAAAGTTCCCTTAAGGATTCACTAGATAAGCTTTGGTATTCATCTGGCTTCTTATTTAGCACAATAAAAATCATAATCTGTCCAATACCTTGGTTGTTGACCAAATACCTTCAAACCTAATAACATTCTGTCAGCCCAAGCTGTAGTTAAGTACAGACTTGCAGAGTTGCTAGCACAGCTGTAGACTGTGAGTGTTGTTTTTAATATCACTTCCTTCAAAGAGGGAAGGACAGGACAATTATATTTAGAATCAATTTTCACACAGCTTTTCCATTCACCGCTTGGAATTTCTGACATTCTCTAATATGCTTGGGTACACTGGGTATGAAAATTGACTTTAGAAGCAGGCCTTTTGCTATGCAGGACTGTTGAATTAAGCAGAGACTAAACAATTCTCTAAGCATATCTTATGACAAGACTGATCGCAAAGGAAAGCAAACACGGTCCCAAAATAACCCTTTTTTCTTACGGAACTGTGCACTATTATCAAATGCTCCTGAAGCAGCAATAAAACTTTTCTCTTTTTCTGCACAGCAGAGGAATATATGGTCCATCCATTTTGGTCATCTCAGTTCAGCTCAGCAGTTTAACATTCTGAGATAATGGCACAAAAGAGCCTAAGTCCAAATCTGTTCGAGGCACTATGAGCACTTACCACGGAGGTTAAAGAGAATGAATAGGAGTTGAGACAAAGGGATTCAATTCTAGCCCAGTTGGACTCTTAACCTCTGCAGAACTTCACATTCAGAGGTAGCTGCTATTTTAAACAAAGTTTGGTGTGGTTATTACTTGCCTACAGACAGGCAGCAAGATGGAGAGGCTTCAGCTTGCATCGCTCACGTACAATGGGGAGTAAAAATAGTCTCTATGTGTACCGACTGTTCTTGGAAATGCTCCATGTAGCCACATAGCCTCTACGGGCCGTTAGGAGCACCGGCACCATGCAGCTTTTTATTTTCATTGTTCCACAGTGAATGGGAGACCTCAAGGGCAGATACACTGCGCATTTTATTCAACTATTGCAGACAATCTGGCTCGTTTAGAATCGTTTATGTGCTCTCTTATAGTCAGCAGATGTCTAATTGAGGTTAAAGGAATTATGGATGAATAAACTAAGCCTTGGGGGAAAACACACATCTTCGGACTGGGATTTGTCTCTTAGGCGTAGCCTGTTGGATCTCTGCAAGAGCTCACTGGTGTATGTTTAATTCAAGAGTGATCACATGTGCTTGTGGAATGCAAGTGAGGAGTGAAAGAAAAGCTTTCAGCTTTCTTCTGCCAGTTTATTCCACTGTGGAGGTCAAGTCAAGGATTCACAGTCCCACAGTAGGGTGTGCAGGATTAGAGATGTGTTTGCTTTTGCAACAAAGCAATGAGCTCGTAAGCTAACAGTGCTACTGAGTGGATGTGTTACGTGAGTCGGACGCGCTACTAAATTAAATGTACCCAGCTGACGGTTTATAGTTTACATTCAGAACCTGTTGTCAAAACATTGCTTTACAACACCACTTATGGTCGCACTGCATTTGAATTCTCCCGTCTCTATAAAAAAGATAATGACACTGTAGCTATTTTATGTGCAGAGGCTACTTTTAAGAAGATAAAACATTTTTTGGACATTTTTGAGCTTTAAGCCTCAAGGTGGGTGATTCCCATGACAGCGTTCGACTAATATTTGAGAGCTGCCTGTGCCAGGAGACTACTTACTGAGGAATGTTATACTGCCTACAAACATTAAAGCCCACAATATGTAGTCCAACTGCACTCAATGGGGAGAGACACATAATTCTTTTGCTTCCATTCACATTGTGCCATTAAGCATATAATGTTTGTCAATTTAAAAGAGAATTTTGCAAGAAAAAAAACATGCAGTTGGTCGTGAAGTTGCTGAAGTACAAGACAGAACTTTTTTGGAAAGACGACACAAGTCGTAGGTGATGAGTCATACCTTTCTCTCTCGCCGAAGCTCATGTCAGAATGTAGTTAAGCCAGCAGAGGATCTTGCTTGTTCTTTCATGTCCCGGCTGATTAAAGGACCAGTAGTCACTGAATAGAACACATCAGATAAATTACCAAGCTAGATAGTTAGCTGGTGTTGGTAACGTAAATTGTGAGATGAGAGATGTAGTTTACTGACCAGTTTCACACAAAACTAAATAGTACTATGACAAGCCTCCAACAAACTTTTTTGACTTAAAAAAGCATGTTTTAAATTGACAGATATCATACGTGTATTTCAAGGCACAATTCAAGCAGGGTTAAAAAAATTATTTGTCTCCCGCCGTTGACTAGCATAGCCTACATAGGCTACTTTTTCTGAATTAAGCTTTATGGAACACTGGAAATTGAGGGACTTTGCTTCCTTTAAGTGTTATCAACTGTTATCAACTTTATATTTCTTTACAATATTCAGTATTTGTTGAGCAGCTAAGTTTGTATTAAACTCAGAGAGTGGGGGATAGTGTGCTGGGCTAACTAGCGTCCTCTGTCTGAGTGGAAGCTAGCTTTAGCATTAACACTGATTCCCACTTGATGTCCCTTTTGTTAAAGTTATGTCAACACCTGCTGAGTCACTGACAGCTCCCACACACTCTGTGTTGTGTCGGCCCTATTTGATACAAAGGAGGGGGTCTAGTTAGCATGAGCTGTGATAACAAATAACCAGACTGTCACAGCAAGCAGCTTCAACAACAAAAATAAGAAAAAAAAAAGTAGGCCTACAAACTTCAAGCAAACACTAAACATACTGACTTGGACGTGCCAAAAAGACTACTAAAGTGTTTTTGCACAACACAACTGAGACACTAAAAAAAGAAGCTGAGAGTCTGATGTTTTAATAGCCATGTTGTGACAGTAAGCTGTCTGCCCTTTACGCACCCTCTGTGTCAAACAGCTAACACAGAGCTGCTGTGTGTCCTGGAGACTCTGCTAATGAGATACAACCTGACATTTAATAATGGATGAATTAAGAAAAAAAGACAAGATAGACAGAGGAGTTCATTTGAGTGTCAAAACGAAACTTAGGTTCTTCACAAACAGGTGAAAAAAAAAGTTATTGTCTGTGGATGAAAGGCTTACTTTGCATATTTTAGACGTGATGATCAGTTTACTAGTTGTGACTGAAACTACTCAGCTGGGAAAACTATTGTAAAATGTCCCTTTGTGTCTTCTGGAGGGGCTCAAGTCTTCATAAATCTAATGATGTCATCAGGATTGTCTTCATTTGGGCTTGGAGACTTTGTTAACAGAAAAAGTGATGTGGACTTAAAATCAGGATATCTTCACTACTTTTGCCCAAATTCATGGACTTGCAACACTAAATCACTGGAGCTCCCCTTTAAGACACATGAGTAACTGGGTAGTAACTGAGTGGTGAGTAATTGGGTCTGTAGATCTTGAGTAAGGGTGCAAAACTCTACTGAGATAATATGGTTTATAATTATGTAGGTATGTAACTGAACCGGAAGTGAGAGTTTCAAACCCGAGGCGGCTGACAGATGACATTGCTGGACACTAATGACCTCTCATACAGCAGCTTCACTCTCACTGTAAAGGTTGTCTGTCCAAAGTCCTGAATACCCCCTCTAGTCGGAGGACACTGTAGGACTGTTGTTGAATGTTTAAAATATGAAAACAGTTCGATACTATTCACAGTCTCCTCATTTATATTTCTTCATTTGCTCTTTTCTGCAGCCATGGGGTTTAAGATATAGAAAAGCGATACTTAACTTGCAGCCCATGGGCCAAATCTGACCCACAGTAGGGTGCCAGGTGGCCCTCTGACCATTTTCTAATCTATGATAAAATGTAAAATAATTCACATTGGGATTTTTTTGTTGTACTATGAATGTAAATAAGGTGCCAAAGTGCATACAAAAGCATTAAAATAGGGCCTGTTTACCCCCCAAAATGCCAGGGGAGAATATTAAATATTAATGTTTGTTTATTAACTGGCCCCTGGCATTTTTGCAATTTGCAAAAGTGGCCCCCGGGCAAAGCAAGTTGAGTATCCATGGTATAGAGCTAGGGGGCAGATGGGTTTTAATATTAAGTCTGTATTTGTGCTGATGAGTTTCATATTGTAAAGATCTATGACAAAGATGTTGGCACATTGTTTGTTTGGATGAGATTGTTTCTGCTTTATTTCTTTGTTTTGATGAGATTGTATGTGGATGTATGATTATGGAGGCTACACTTATTGTGTAATTGCCTTCAAGACTCATTTATGTTTCTTCACTGTGTCCCCATCAAACAAGATGCAGCAATGATATAAAAAAAATGGCCACAAAGAAAAAACACAGAAAGATGACACATTTGCAAAGCAATATTAATCATTTAAGGATGGAGTTTGTGTGTTCTGTTTGCCTGTGTGTCTTTCCCTGAGGTAGCCTGATGTCTTCCCACAGTCCAAAAACATGCAGATAAGGTTTACTGGATACTCCAAACAGCCTGATTTTGAGTGTGAATTCACGTCTGTCTACATGTGTTAGCCCTGTAATAGTATGTTGACCTGTCCACGATGTTCCCCGCCTGTTGCCGAACCTGAGCAGAGATAGTCTCCAGCCCCCTGCGACCCTGCACAGGATCACCGGGATGAGATAATGGATGGGCGGTTTCAGGAGTAATTTAAAAGAAGTGAGTGTAGAAGCAGGCTTGATATCCTCAGGCATCTTGCTCCACTGATACATTGGAGCCTAATTAATCTTCATTGTCAGGCTGAATTTACAAACTGCACCCTGCCTGAGGATCTCATGCTGTAATTAGGCTCATAAAAGATTAAAAGGTCAGAGATATAGCTGGATGATAGTCTGGCACAAAACTTGTGGTTGACCCGTTAAATTATGTCTAAAAAAAGATACACAAACCACTAAAGAGAAGCTTTGACCCGCCAAATATTAAGCAATTTAACAAACAGCATATTGTTTTTAGGTTGGGTAAACACTGGGACATCTAACACTTGATGTCAATAAGGCAGCTGTTATTTGGCTTTTGTAAATTCCAATAATGTGACCTGGAGAAAAGACACACATACACACACAATCCATAATATATGAACCAAAAGACTTAAAAGAGCTGTGATTACAGTGTCATTTTGCTGGTCGAGTAAAATGTGCTTAGGTCAGGAATGACTCCCATGGGTGGTACAGTAGATCATTAAAGACTTAAAAGGCAGTTTTAGTGCTCTCAGGACTCGATAGCTAAACTGAAATTTGTTAAAATTGCCTTGAGCACGTAGTCCACAATCCAGTTTCTCAGAAATATATGAAAAGGAGACGTGTGAAAGTGAAAACAATACATTTTGAAATGAGTTTCTTTAAAATCAGCAGAACCACAGCACATTAAATCGGGAGTGTGTCTGAATCTATATAAGGGTTTATTAGTCTGTGTGGCCTGTGCTAACAGCAACAGTACTATATCATATTTTGCCATTATACACCTCGAACCCACTTGGGTAATTCTACTTCAAAGCTGCACACTGTAGGTAGCAGCTCAGGCTGCTGCCAAAGGGGGGTACATGCTGCAGCCATTATACACCATGATTTCTTATAATGCGTTTGAAACTTAAGCACATTAGATTTAATACACTTTAAGATTTATAAGGCCATATTCGAGTAAAGGCCAACTTTCCTCAAATTTAATCCCAGAACCACACAAATGTCAAGGCTACAGCTATGAGCCGGCAGGGCTGGAAATTATCCAGAAGCAGAATGAAAAATATCTCTGCATTTCCAATGCATCAGGGTTTGGATGATACATTTGTGGAGACAAATGGTGAATGGAGGCCAACTGTTTTTTTCCCCTTGTATTTCATCATGCTCAGTTTTAGCATTTTAATCACCCATTTGTTGTGTTCATGCAACAAATGTAAATAAGGATGGCAGAAACTGATTAATAAAAAAATTTTTTTGGGCCACTTTGGGGCCGCTTAAGCTGTAAACACAGCATGGACATATCATATTACAGTGAAGTGACATAGTGTTTCAGATGAGTGTTTGCTCTGTTTTGGTCTCCACCAACTCCCTAGGGGGGATATCTGGCCTTTTCGCTACTAAGTGCTCCAATTTGTTCACCAACAGCTCCTGGCAAGTTGCATATAGTCAGTTTGAGGGAGTTTTTCTTTGAGAACAGCTGCCTGCTATGGCTGGAAGTTCAATTTTTCAATTCAAAGTCTAATATCACAAATCACAATTTGCCTGAGAGGGCTTTACAGCATACGATATCCCCCTGTCCTTTGGACCCTCACAACGGATAAGGAGAGTGACGTTGATGAGAGCGCTGAGAGTGAACCAAAACAGTAAAGTTGTGGGCAATAAAACCAAAGCAGTTAGCTGAAAGATCTTTAAGTGTTCCATAGAGCTGATGGGAGCTGCATATCAGCGTGATTATTAGCTGTGGGTCATCACAACCATAGACTAGAAAATAATAGATGTAGCCACCATGACATCACCCATCAGTTTGTGGAGTCCCGTTTTGAAGCCTTGAGTTCGACTGTCGCCATCTTGTATTCTTGGAGCCACTGAGGGTAAGCTATTTGTAATGTTGTACCTTGTTTAGATGCCAAGAGTGAGCTATTTTAATCTGTGAAGAATTATTTCTCTTAAGACTTCTTTGAGATATTCCTGAGATTATGGGCTACATAAATACATTCATTTAAAGTAATGGAGACCCTGATTGTGGATAATTGAATTCTAGCATCATAGACACACCCAGAAACCTCTATAAACAGTGCTACTATGCAGGCTTCCATGCAGGCTTCAGGATGTTATCACTACTGCTGAAATAGTGAGGTAGACCAAATTGGATCAAGAGAAAAAAAAGATTTTACATTAGGCCATCAAATGATCTCCTTAGTTGCAGTAATACCAATCCCGACTTTAACTATGTCTCCTGGGAATGGTTCTCCCGTGCTTGTGCCAATTGATATTTAGACCTCTCCAGCTTTCCAAAGGGAAAAAAGTCAATCATTGATCAACCATTTACTTTAAGCAAATCCAAGAGCGATATAGATTAAATTAAATTCCCTTAGTCCCATGATGTCTGGTGAGGCTAAACAGTGTGGCTGTGGGAAATGTAGCAACAGATGCTGTTCATGTGGGTGGTGTTCATATGATTTGCCAAATATCCTTACACTTTGCTGAGTGAGAAGTGAGAGGAAGCATCTTGTCGAGTGGCATTTAAAAGCAACCGTTCGCCAAGAATTTCTGTTTAAATATAAAGATCTAGTGTATAATTCAGTAAAGTGATGCTTATGAGCATTTCTGAGTACGTTTGGGGCTTTAGGGACTGTTGATGTTGATGAATCTTGAATATACTGCTCATAATCTGACTGTCTGGGGAGATTTTTCTGTAGAGTCTGTTTTCTTGGAAGCAGTGGCATTTGTATTCTCAGCTTGAGAAATGATGCAACAAGTTATTTCTTGATAAAGAAAAAAAAAAAAGTATAAAAAAAATAAAAAAAGCTGTTAAGAAATAAAAAGAAGGAAATTCAAAGGCCCACATAGCAGATGTGCATCAATTTCCTCGACTGTGACACTCATTTCACAGAGCAAAGCAACTGTTGGAGTGTCCAGCCTGCCAAGCACATACATAAGCAATGGCTTCTGTACTGACAAAAGGTCAGAGGATACAAGGAAGCAGTCTGATTTGAAGGGCACTCTGCCGGGTCTCACTTGACTTTGGCAGCATTTCAAAGAAGACTGTCAAAGGAAAAACAGACAATACAGCTAAAGGCAAAAGGCAACTCGGGAGAAAGGGTAAAGTCATTACTTGTTCATGAATATTTTCAATTATGTTCTCAGGCATTTTTTTTTTCATTATCAGGCCTCATTCATCTCTCAATATGTGTTGTTGAGAAATAAACAACAACAGTAAATGGGAAAACATGACGCATTAATGAATGCCTTTCCTCTAAGACCTTTGTTTTTTTTGCCATGAGGCAAAAGAACGTTATTCAATAAACTACCATGACCTAATCTGTCTGAGCGCACATATGGCCAGACGTTCAACAGACTATATATCTGTTTAGCCAGCCACTATGCAAAAGAGATTTGTTGTCTGTTGCTTACAGTAACTGGGGAAACTCAGTGTCACAGATTCAGTTTGTGCCTCACTCATACGTTTTCTAAACAAGACTAAACTTGTTTTGTACTTGTTTTAAAATGAGGTGTCTTAAAAAAGAATGTCCATATATGTTTTGTTGTCTCCATCATGTTGTGTGGTGGAAGGTCTGAAGGATGGATCAGGGACCACTATGGAAAGAAGTCCTGGACTTTGTCGTGTAAGGTCTGTGGGCATACCATGCTTTGAGCTAGGTGCTGAGCTCAGTGGCGCTAAATCAAAACCAGGTAATCACTGAAGTCAGTACAGTCAATTTGGTGGGGAACATGGCAAATTCCATGGCAATTCATCCAGTAGTTGTTGAGACTTTTGTCTCAAATCCAAATGAGAAGCTCATGGTGGTGGTACTACCAAACTTTTTTTGTCATCTAGGAACCTTGAATGTATAAAATTATGTGCCATCACATTGATATTATTTGAGAGCTCTGACCAGCTGATGCTGGATGAAAACCAGGCTCCATTAAAGTCACTAGGACGTATCCTCCGGGACCATGAATGTTTCATGAATGTTTCATGGCAATTCATTTAACAGATGTCAAGACATTTCACTAAAATCCAACCGACCAACCTGCTCATGGCACAAGGGGGAAAGTTAGAGTCAGTAGGCTTCATCCCCTTAAGACCATGAATGTCTGTAGAACATTTCATGGCAATCCATCTGACAGTTGTTAGGATATTTCAGTGTGGACCAAAGTGGTGAACCAATAGGGTAACATAGAACAAAGCCACTCTTCTAGCAAAGGCTGATAATTCTGAATATGCTGTGTTAACATATGGGACATGACAAAGTTCTTAATGACCTCCCTGTTACATGATGGTACCTTGATATAAAGCTGCGTAGCACAGCTTTAATTTATGTGCATTCCATTGCCGATGTAAAACATTGTCACCTTGTCAACTTATGCAGCAGATCAGCAGGGTTTCCTGCAGATGACAGATTGTTAGTCTGGTAATGCCAGCAATATGTGCATAGATATATGCAAGGTCGCACAGCCAATATGTTCTAACTGTGTTGTATTTGTGTCAGACTCAGGTGCATGTTCTTCTCTCTCTTCTTGTTTACATGAGAAGGTGAAAAGAGTGATGTGTAATCGTACAGTCAATAAGAGGAAACAAATGGCAGTGGGATTGTGATGCAGGCCTTAAGTGCCTGCTGTTGTCCTTCAATTAAGCACCATTATGTTTAGCTGGCTCTTAGCACACCTCACATGTACCAACTGGAACGGAAATCATTGTTGTCGTGGGGTTGTAGTCGGTACAGAAAAAGAGCACTCTCCTTGGAAACATGCCATCACACCTACCTTCTTGACTCTAAATTGCTTTGGGTGGTAGTGAAATGTACTTGAGCTGCTTAAAGTGAATTAGCTGATCAACATGCATTGTGTACATACAAAGAGGGCAAGAGAGTACAGCACCTACCTGGAAGTAGCTTACAAAGTAGTGAAGACATGCGGGACAGTCTACAAACTGATGTAGGATCTTATATGGAATTCATCACTCAGCCATGGAAGTTCATTAGTTTCAAATGAGAGAATCCATTACGGCTGCATGAATCATTGGAAATGAATCTGGGTGACAGTGTTGCATGCATACTGTAAAGTGAGTGCTGTGTGCCTGATACTAGAGGAAGTTAATGTAAAAAGAGCATTCTGTCCGTAAATCAGCTATAAAAATGTTTAATGCGACACAAATTGATCACATTTACACACATTTGAGTTACAGGACTCAACACGAGTCATGTGAAATATACATGCAGGTGGTAAGCAGCGTATATAAATCTGAGACTTAAATGTGATCCAGGCGTAATGTTGTAAGTACATGGTTCAGTATGTGCTTTTCCCTCTGAGATCCCACTTCGCCTTAGGCCTATAGAAGTATTTTTCTGTTTTTGTTAAGCAAACAGTAGGAAACACCATCAACTGCCCGAGGACACACTGCAGCTATGTTAGAAATAGCAGCTTTACAGCCTTTACAGATGCTAACGGCTCTGCCTTGTTGGAGCAACTGTGCAATTGAGAGGGCACACATACAGTGGCCCTGAGAGCTCAACGCACTGCAAATAGACAAAGCACAAGCAAATGAATGAGTATTTTGACAACACATGTAAACATCTACTTCAGTACACATGAAAACATCGATTTGACAAGAAGCTCACAGCACAACAAAAAGAGTTTCCAGGGGATGCACATGGCTGGGACACGCTTGTTGTTGACATAGTTTTGGCTTGTTTTTTGGCTTATTTAATATTGTAATCCCATGATTCATATTATTGTACATTGCAGACACCAATTTTAAAATGTTTGCATTGGCTTCCTGTGAGCTTCAGAATTGATTTTAAGATTTTTTTATTTGTTTATAAAGCTCTTAGTGGTGTTAGTCCTACCTTCTTATCATATTTACCCTCTAGAACTATCAGATCTTCTTGTAACCTTTTAATCATCCCCAAAGTTAGAACAAAAACCCATGGTGAGGCATAATTTCATAACTATGGTCAAAGTGTGTGAAAAAGCATACCTAAAGATCTGAGGGCCGCAAAGAGTGTCAGTGTTTTTCAAAGCAAGTCATAGCTTTTTAGCCTGGCATTTATGTCTTTTTATTTTATTTTGTATTTATTATAATTGTGTATTTATCTATTTAGTTATGGATTCCAATTTTTCTAGCTGGCATATTCTTCTATTTTGTTAATTATTTTAGTTATTTGATTACTTATTTATTGACTGATTTAACTGTTTCCTCAGTTAGTTCCTCAGGCTTTATGTGTGTGTGTGTGTGTGTGTGTGTGTGTGTGTGTGTGTATGTGTATGTGTGTGTTTGTGTGTGTGTGGTTAGTTAATTTCAGGATCAACAATGGATATCTTATTATTAATAGATGTCAAAACCTACTGGTAGTTTAACTTGCTTGTCCCCTACTACAGGTTCTGTGAGTAAGAATGTTGTAGCC
>JAPZEB010000007.1:24226592-24248716 GCA_029783705.1 Chaetodon striatus
GATGTTTTTTTGCATTCAACAACAAATGCACATGGTTGGGTTTAGGAAAAAAAGAACAGGGTTTGGCTACATAATCTTGCAAACACCGCTCTCTTGGATGAAAGCTGATGTTTGTCGGACCCATCCATCACTTCTCCCACCCACCCTACTAGGACTTTTGTTGCTTTAATTTTCATTCATGTCCCACTGCGTTTCCCCCCCTTTAGCTATAATGAAGACCGGCTGTAGTGTAGTAATATAGTAGTATAGTATGACATCATATATAGTCTACTACAACAATATATCATAGCATAGAATGGCATCAGCACAGTATTGTACAGCAATGAAACATAGTATACAATATGATAGAGAGATAACATAATATGTATTATAGTACAGCAACATAACATGGAGTTAAGAATAATAATAAATATAATATGCTGTAATATAGTAAAGTATAATATAGTGTACAATAAGAACATGGTGATGTATAATCAGTCCAGCAAAGAGACAGCCCAGAGGAAGAGGTAAGGTGAGCAGTGCATGTGTATGCCCTATTTTGTGTCATACATGTGCACCAGGATACACATGCCACTCATGCGGTTGCTGCCATCCTATCCCTGCCAATGGTTTCACACTGATCTTCAGGTTGAGGTAATGCACAGAGAAAGGCAGCAACACGTGCACAAAGGCAGGGAAGAAGAGGACTGCTAAAATAAATATGAACAACGCAAGGTTCACTATGTTCATAAAATCGGCTTTGTAAATGTTTTATTAGAAAAGAAACACATTTAAGAGGTTTGGTATACCTCAAGGATACAACAAACATAACTTCTGTTTACTGTATAGGAAAACCCCACAACTTATCAAACATTCTGGGTGGCACAGTGGTGCAGTGGTGAACATTTTCGCCTCAAAACAAGAGGGTTCCTGTTTCTAACCTGAACTCAGTCTGGTGACCTGTCCAGGGTGTACCCTGCCTCTTGCCCAGTGTCAGCTGGGATAGGCTCCAGCCCCCCCCTGCGACCCCTAACAGGATCAATGGTTATGGAAAACAAATGAATGAATGAATAAATTAAACATTCTCACCTACTTGCTGAGTAGACAGCATATGTGGATGCATAGGAACCTAGACCAGCAGGTCTTGTGCGAAATATGAAATAGAATCCTGCCGGTGCACCGCTGCACAGTTCCACTATGTTTTACAGTGAGTACTTGTATTTAGTTAAGTGAGACCATAAAACCTTTTGTTGATGCTGCTTTTGGCTGAACTGTCTTCTGTATGATACACTAAGTGCCTAATGAAGCCTACAGGTTTATCTTCCAGGTCAGATAATATCTCCTACGTAGGATATATTAACAGGTAACTTGAGTTTTCGTCAATATTGCCTGGATTATTGTTTTTTTTTTTAACCTTGTTTCTCAGGGCTTGTGTCTTTAGATGTACTTCATAAAAATCTAGATACTGTTAGCATGCAAAATCCCATCTAAGGAAAGCCTTTCTTAAATTACACGGGTGCATTAAGCTGCTTTTTATCTCTCACTCTATATCTCTGTAAGGGATCTTGAATACAGTATCTGAAATGTTGAAATTCATCTTTACCTGAAAAAAGCTCTTTACAGAAGCAGCAAGGAGAAGCACAGTCAATGTAAAGTGTGGGTGTACACTGACATTTCATGCTGCCTTGGGAAGATTCTGCAAAACACCTTCATGGGACTTTTTATTGTGTTAACTGCTGTAATGAGAATAACACTTATTTCTTTTGTTTTTTTCTTATCATCAAATGAATTACAGACTGATACAGCATTATCTATAATCACTGCCCGGGTTTAATGATGCACAAAAAGTCTCAGCAGCTAAAGATTATTGCATAAGCACTGCTCGACACAACAGGTGACAATTTAGACGACAAGCTCTTAATTACATCGCATGCAGCATCACTGTCGGAGATCCCAGGTGAAATGAGACACAGTGTGATACAAGGATACACACCAAACTCATATTGTGACACAGACACAGATATTTTATGATATAGAACCACCTACTCAGGAAGGAACTGCATTAAGCTGCAGTATTACTGGTGAGATATTGAGACTCTTGCAGCACCAGATTATTCATAGTAAAAAGGGAAAAAAAAACCAAGATGAAATCATCTTTAAGAGGCCACAGTAGAAAAATAGCTGATGATTAATACCGACAAAAAACAAGGCACTTAGCCATTCTTCAAACTTAATTAAAAATATTAGTGATCTGCACACATTAACTCATAAATGTAGAGAAAAACAACTGGATATCCGGTCTCACAGTTCCAGTAATCAAACAGAAAAGACAAGAAAAAAAAAACAACCCACGGTTCTTTTTATAGAATGTGAGCGACTGCTGACAAAGCTTTTCATGTTTTATTGATCAAAGGAGCTATTGATAGACTGATGTGCTTTTTTTCCCCCCCATCTAATTAACTAATGACATATATTGTACTGCCAGACAACAACAGTCCCACTTCATGCAAATGTGGAGCAACTTGCCATTCGTCTCATCAGAGCATCATGTGGAGCTGGCCCTGTTTCTCCATTCATGTCTCTCTGGGGTGTTTCTGGGATCTTTCTTGTTATTGCCATCAGCAGCTGGTTTGCAGCGGTCTGCAAGCAGAATGGTATCAACAAACATCAGCGTTATCAAAGAGAACCAGAGCTATTCAGTCATATTTCACTGACTGACAGCATTGTGAATATTTAATTGAATATGTTATGTGTTTTCTGGAAGTTAATCAGATGTGACACAGACAGAGCAGCACCTCAGCATGTCAGTGGCAGGCCAGTTTGTTTTAGACACCGATCTGGGATTTATTTCTGTGAACTCTGGCTAACGTTATGCAATCTGCTATTCAGCTAATAAGCTAACTGATTTGACTAACTAGGAAATGACTGATGGCAGTGTGTGAAACATATTATCAGACTATTGAGTCATATGTCTATTATTTATACATGTAATGCATTATTTAATCATCAGCTACATAATATCAGATTTAACCCTATCTTCTTGTTATAAATCTGGGGGTCAAAATGCCTGCAGGGGGTCATGACATACATTGAGGGATATCTGAGATAACCAACAGAGCAGGGAATTAAACAATTAAATAATACATAAATAAACCTAACTGTCTAGCCTCTGTTTGTGCCAGACGGCACAGCACGCATTATTTGATTTTATAAATAAGATATATACCTGGCAATCTTTGAAAAACCCTAAAGGTCATTTAACAACAATTTCCACTGTTCTGAAGGTATTCCCAGAATCCTCAAAGACTCCTCTAACCATCTGGAGGAAAACATATTCCATCTGTTCCACAATAAAATGATTGTAAATGTTGTTTTTCAAGATCGGAATGACAGATCATACTGCGCAGGAGTCACAGGGAAGAAGACAGGTGGATGGTTAGTTGTACAAAGCGCAAGACTTGGACAACTTAAACCAGCGTTATTGTCTTGTGTCACATGGGTCGTTGGACTTGGTTGCTGAGCTGACCATGGATCTAACCTGAAAGAGTAATTTTAATATTTTTCAACCTGGATCTTATTTTACCTTTTTTGTGTCTATGTGACTAACACTTTTTGAAACTGGCCCACTGTTAAGTGAGAGTACTGGAGTGTGCAGCTGTGACACAGGCTGCAATGTAACCACTCTGGGCATGTGCACTGTAAATGTATGTCCATAAAAAGTCCTTGTTTTTACCACTGACAGGTTCAGACTGTCTAAGTGTCTGACAACATTATGGAAAGGATCCCTACAGAGATAGACCTTTTGTCAAAGAGTAAGATCCCTTTTATTCAACCAGAAACAGCCTTGAAATAGCTATTGCCAAAATCAGCTGTTATTTTATGAGCGTTGACACATTTCAGTCAAAGTCTAAACACACAAAATAAAACTTACAAGCAATTACCAGCTCTTGTTTGGTTGAAATACCCTTAATCCAACCAGTTAGATGTGGAAACATGCTGCACAAACAGTAGTAAAAACAGCTATTGCCAAAGCCACCAGACTCCATTTAAATAAACAGTAAGTTTAGCATGTATACAGCCAGCCTATTTTTAGATCTTAACAGGGTGAATTAAGGGTTTATTGCAACCAAACCAGAGCTGGTGATCATCGGAGCAGTGGAACGACGAACCAAGATGGGTTTTATTGTGAGTTTTTTGTTTCTGTCGACTTTGAATGAAGTGTGTTAGTGCTGATAAAATTGTTGTTTATTTAAGTGGAGTCTGGTGGCTTTTGCAGTAGCAATTTTGGGGCTTAATACCAGTTTCAGAGATCTTATTCCACAACAAAGAGGATCCGTCTTTGTCAGGATCATTACTATAATCTTGTCAGACACTTGAGATAATCAGAGCCCCACTCCAGTGGACATAAATTTATAGTGCACAGTGCCCATGGTGGTTACATTGCAGCAGGCAGGGCAGCTGCTGACTGCTGCCCTCTCACTCAATACTGGACCAATCTTTTTTAAAAAAGTTGTTCCCATAAGTTGCTTAAAAACAAAAGCATTGGAAAATATGGTCCAGGTTGCAAAACAGCAAAGTTACTCTTTAACAAGATTTCAGATGTAACACCTTCAGTTAACACTTAGTAAATACATTATATTGTAACTTACATGAATGGTTACAATAAGTCTTTATCCATCTATAAGTCTCCTGGTATATGCAAAGCTTTCAGACAGTATTGTGGGTGTATTGAGAGCTTTGTGATGTACTGAAATATGTCCATGACAGTACAAGTTGGCAGCCAAGAATACTGTCTGTTGTTTGGTGGCAAAAAAAAAAAAATCTTGTGTGTCACACACACAGCTCAGCTAAGACAACATAATTACCAGGTACTACAATCAGAGGTACAGCCATTATAGCTAACAGCCTGAAACCTTTCATTGTTTCTCCTCAATTATGAACCTGTTGTACTGCACTGTATGCAGTCTGATTGGCTCAGGAGTCCACTAATGTGCCTCAGTGCAGAGTGCCAGGAGAGAAAGCACAAAGGATTCCCCGGTCTTGTGTCCATTTTCTGTTTTAAACGCAGTGCACAATCTACATCTAGTTGTCAGACATCAGAGAATGGAGTGTCATGCACTGCTTGAGGACTTTAAGCTTTGACATATATTTAACGCCTACACTAATGCAAGGTTGTGACATACAAAGGGTTTTCATTTACATAAAGCAAGTGCACTGACCAGCTCCATTCACCCTGTGTGTGGTTACAAATCACTTATCTACAAATGGTAGGCGAACCTTCAAGTCTTGAGGAAATTATGAAAGCAAATACAAGTTGTAAAGCTTTGAATCTCGAGCAAATTTAATGTAATGTAATGTTTAAGTAGTTGAATTAGTAGGGGTGGCACGGTGCTATGGTGGTTAGCATTGTCACCCCACAGCAAGAAGGTTCCTGGTTTGAACCTGGGATGGGGGGGTTGAAACCCTGGGGTGGGGGACCCCTCTGTGTGGAGTGTGCATGCTCTCCCCATATCAGTATGGGCTCTCTCCAGGTACTCCGGCTTCCTCCCATAATCCAAAGACATGCACGTCAGGTTAATGGAGCCTATTCCAGGGGATACTGGGCGAGAGGTGGGGTTACTTTTTACATTCACACCTACAGGCAAGTTAGAGAATCAACCTAACCTGCATGTCTTTGGACTGTGGGAGGAAGTGAGGATACCCACACTAAGTGAGAACATGCAAACTCTGCACAGAAGGGCTCCCCCTACCCTGGGTTTGAACCAGGAACCCTCTCGCTGTGATGCGACAATGTCAACCGCTGCACCACTGTGCCGTCAAAAAACTTTTACTTGTACTTAATTATCTTAACACCAAAATCAAATCACTGACCCTTTTTAGTTGCATGTTTGAAGTCTTTTGATCACCAGGTACTTTGAATACACCTGAGTACACTTCGGCTTTTCTGCAGAGAGATGAAAACTTTGATCTCTGGAAGTCCACAAAACCAACATTTCCACTGACATGAAGTTACTCTTTGAACATTTTCAATGACCAGTTACACATGCCAAAAATAACTAACTAACTAACTAAATGACTAAATAACAAAATAAATAAATAGAGGTTAAATTGAGAGATAGAGAAATACTGAATTAAATGAATTAATAATAAACTATGTTGTACTGTGCTGAATGAGGCGTTTTCAGTGTTTTCAGATGTCAGCATCAAAATGTGACAACTTCCCTCATCATCTTAGATTAAACCTGACAGGAAGCAGAGTCTGGTGGCTGGCTGTCACACTGAAGCGCTTAGCAACTGAGATCAGGCCACAGGCGTTGGCAACTTTACTTACAAGTTTGCACCATTGCTACAAAAACACTTAAACCATAAACGTGACAGGATTTAACCCTTTTTTTTTTTAATATTAATGGAAGTAAATGGCCTTTGAGTTTGAATTGAGTAACAGATCAAATGATTTAAACGTACCCTGCTTTTAGCCAGTGTCAAGTGATGCTTTTAAGGGTCCAGCATCAGACATATTATTGATCGAATATGTCATTACACAGATTCTGAAAACATCTCTAAGGTATGTAAAATGCAACAGCACACACGTCTGGTTGTTCATTGGTTTGTATATTATACTATTATATATTTACAGGCTTGACCCAGTGGTTATTTGCCAGAGGAAAAGAGAAATAAAGTGTGTCTAGTCATGGCACACCATGCGTAGACATTACAAGAAAGACAGCTTACAATGTATTCATGCTGTATGGGCTGACCTTTTAAAATGCCATCCTTTGTCGTCAAGGACTGACCCTCTGCCACATGAGAGCAATGTCACCATGGCGCAGCCACCTACGTGCATGAATTGTCCTTCTGTTGAGGTGAATGTAACTGAAGGATTTCCAAGAACTTTCTGAGTGGTGGTTTAAAACCAGAAAAAGGCAGAAATATTGTAGCGAAATAAACGTAACACACATTTCGGGGAGAAACGGTGTAAAACTAATCCACAGTCAGTTGATCTTTTAAATATTGCTTTGTGTAAACAGGAAAGATAATGCGCAGCGGCTTTGCATGGCTGTATGATTCGAGATAAAATGATGTCATATTAAGCTTGTTTTCGAAGTCTGTTTTGGATGTAATCCAGCTAGCTTACCATTTACATCCTGCATGCATAAGCGAGTACATTACAACCTGACAGGAGACAAACATGAGCTTCAGGCCGAGACTCTTTATGTAAGCCTCATCCCAAAACAGATTTTTACAACAACAAAGAATTTTGGAATCCAAAATGTGTTATTAGTCTTGCATACATAATGCACCCCCCCCCTCTTGTGTACTTGTCATGAGCTAAAATATTCCATCTTGTGTTCTGTACTGGAGGGCTCAACTTACACAGTCAATTACTGTATGCGGCTTCATCATATATCTTGCATGCAAATGAGACTATAAATACACCAACTCATCTCTCAGATGTATCACCCTGTCAGAGTGTTAAACAGTGTGCTGTGACACACTATAGGTCTCTCACTGGGTTGCAGCTCCTCATAATGCCTCAGTTGCACGCTATGAGATGTGCAAACTCACTTTTCTATCATGCAATGTCAGAACCTCTGCTCTTCAAAGGCCGTGACGACAAAAGAAATGAATATTTTAAAAAAAGGGCTTAAAATTTTAATAGTGGGTGCCATACCATAATAGATAAGAGATAGATTTGCAGTGTTTTACCTTAGTGTTAATGTAACATGTTTATGGCATTTAAACAGACACCAAAAATGGTACTGGTTTTAACTTAATTTTAATAAAAAATGTAAGCACAACCTTTTTGCTTTGTACACTATGTTCATACACTATATGTTCACACTAATGTACATGTAGTAGCAGGCTACACATACTTGTCCTCGGGCACCATTCCAGCAAATCCTTGGGGAAAAACCCTATATTATATTAATAGTGTCATAGATATTCAACTATTATAATTGCTCAGTTTGTTTATTTTATATCAAAATATGTTGGATGTTGAAATGGCTCATCTCTAGATAAAAGTGGATAATGCTAACATCTCAATTTTTGGTCACTTTGGGTTTTTACTCTATTTCAAATAAAAGTATTGGCTCTTAGTTCAAACTCTTATTGCCAGATTCAGATGATAAATATAATTTTGAAGCTAATTTCAAAGCTTGTAAAGGCATGATGACAAGCTGGCAGCAAAAACGTGTCAACCGCACTCTCGTGCTACCCACCATCCTCCCTCACTCCGCTTAAGTGTACCTGAAATTATGAATGAAAGGCTTAATGTTATAGTAACAAGGTAGGGTCCAGAAATGTGGGCTTTTGTCTGATAAATTGTCTGACAAATGAAGTATTGGTTTTTAGAATGTTAAAACTTTTTAAAAATCTACTGGGTCACCATTGGTGACCTGCTTGAGTTCTTAGTGGCTTATCATTGCGGATCAAAATATGAAACATTAAATATTAAGCTTGGTTAGATTCTCACCAGTTCAATATAAGGAGGGCGCAAGCACCAAGTATAATCATTCAGACTGACAGAACACCGGCCTTGTAAACAAGAGAGGTGGTGACCCCCTACCTTTAAAGCTATCATTAAGTCTAAATATGTCCATCCCTTAATTAAATATTTACATTCCTTTAGTCTCTAAAGGTCCACTGATAAAAAGACTCAAAAGAGTTTTCATAAAATTAATCTAAATTGTGAATTTAGTCGTGAAGTTTTTTCTAACTGTACACTAACTTCATTTGTAAAACGGACTGCAGTTCTTCTGACATAGGCAATGATTTCTGGTCCTCCTGCACTGTGTTGTCAGGTATGCTTGTTTTTGTTAACTTGCTGGCTACAAAATAAAAGCGTCCCCAAGATGTTCTGTGTGAGCAGAGTCTCATTCCAAAGTTGTTGAAATCCAGTGCTTGGGCAGTGACTTACAGTGTCAGAAACCAATGAAAAAAAGGCATCTTTTATCATCAGCATGATACGCGACCAGTTGCTGTTATAGTTTAACGGTGCCCAGCAGTGTCAGGGGGAAACAAGGAGACAAGCATGAAAGTTAAGGCGGCGAAAGTCCAAGGGGGGTGGGTGAGGGATCGGTTCTAGGGATAGGGTAAGGTTGTAGAACCATTCTCTGTTCTTTCTTCCTGAACCTAACCACTTACTTTTGGTGCCTAAACCCAACCAAGGGGAGAAAAAAGTCAATTAGCAGTGTTGCCAATGTAGTGCCTTTATTTTGAAAGAGATTGCATGTAAATGTTAAATTTCCCTTGTCGTATGTGGACGTGGAAAGTCTGTGACTAAGCATGTCAATATGTGACGAAGTCAGAGTGAGAATGTGTTGTCTGTGCATGCTTCATCGTGGGACAGCCCAAAAAGTAAAGCATGCGCTCCCAGTTTGGAAAGCCTTTGCCACATATCTCTGCAGCCACTACATACTTTGAATGCCTTATTTCTCTCAAAACGATGCTTGGTGACAGTCATTGTGTAATGTGACATATTTTGCTTAGTATGTGGAATACATATCAAGTATCTCTGACCAATGGGCAGCCCAACAACCCACACATGCTGCTTACAGTACACCCCTCCATCCATCTGGTGGGAGGCCTTGCAGTGAGACTGTGAGGCACCATTATAATGATTAAATGGCTGGCGGTTTGAGCCAGGGCAACACTAATTCCTTTCGAGCAGATTTTGCTCAAGCACGGATGAATTATGTAGCAAAGGCCCACTGAAGCAATCCACAAGATGTGTCAACGATGCTGCAGAGCTAAAGATAGAACCAACAACAGGTCAGATTTACCTCCCCTGCACGAAGCCTACAGTGTTGTAAAAACACAGTAGGTTCAATCCAGAGGAGATTTAGAGAGCCAGAGGACGTGTCAGCCCTGTCGTAGAACACATATAGCATAAAGCAATGTAACACTGAATATATGCACATCAAAAGGGTGAGAGATGTGTGGTATATTGTTTAAAGATTTATGGCAATGTTGATCTGTGAAAATAACTGTTAAATTGGGAGAGACAATGTGTTAGCGTATGTGCTTGTGTGTGTGTATGATTAAAAGTGAGAGAAGAAGAAAAGAAACTCTGTGTCACAGTGCTTTTTCACTAACTTTGCTAAAGTTTGCTACAAAATAAATTACTCATTCCTGGCAAACTCACTCTATTCTCACCCAAGTAAAACATCTCATGCTTGCACCACTGGGTTGAGTCAAGATGCAGGATGTGCTCTCACAGGGGCTTGTTGAACTATGAGAATTACTATTGTGCAAAATACCAGCACTTTGATGTCTGCACACACCGTACTGTTTGTGTGAAGTCGTCTTTTACATCAGGCCCAATAGTGTAAGGTGACTTTAGGGAACGCTGCTTCTTTGAAGACATCATTCATTAGCATTCAAAGGGACAGCCCTGGTCCAACCGCCCAGTGCTCGGATCAAAACATTGCCAACAGCAGGGCAGAGGGACGTGCGTAGAATTCTCTCTGACCTTCAGTCTTTGAGACGCCTCATTTGCAGCTCAGGTGTCATGTGCAAATCCCTCCAGATAGATAATGTCGTGGTATACTCAGCAACCTGTCATGTTATTATGACAGGTCTGTTTGCAGAGAGAGATTGGATCTGATTTGGAAGGACAGTACAGCAGCTCTTTGATGATCCAGATCCAGGTGGTAATAATGGTAAGAAAGAGTACGTAGGCTGTACAGAGACTTTGTGAAAGACAGGACAAAGTCAATGGAAACTCTTAGGACTTATAGATTTCCTCACCCCTTAAATGTTGGCTTGTGCAAGTGTACCGCAGACTAATAAGAGGCCTTATGACTCATTCTGTGAACTTTCTCTCTGTTGAGTTAAAGTTAAAGAGGCACTCCAACGATTTTACGCGTCAAATTCAATTTAGTAGTCATGGTTAGTACTTTTCAGCCTGGGAAAACAGTTGTCTGATGTCTTCTCTGGTTCTGAAGGAGCTTTGTCAAGTTTCATCACCCGGGGTATTTTGGCTTGGAGAATTTTTAACAGAAAGTCTGCATTACAAATGTGGGTGTTTTACAGGCAGGAGGAATCAAATTTAAAATACTAAGTTGCATTATGGGAGGTGTAAGATCCAGTGGTTTTGGAGCACGACTCATATCAGGGGCTAAAAGTCAGGATATTTTGGCATCTGCTGCATCTATTTTGCCCATATTTAGTCGTGCTAGCACTAGGGAGTGGCAGTGTAGGTTGGCCAGCCCACCACTTCTGCCTAAATTCTTTGTATCTGAGAATGAATCCAACTGACTTTGGTGATCCCTCGACCCATCCTCCAGCACTATACAAGGTTGATTTGTGCTTCTGAACAACATGTCTTGGCAGTTGTAGAACAGATTGCTGTGAAATTTGATACACACATTCATGCCATGCCTTAGGATGAATGCTATAATGTTGTTGATCCTTAACCCTTTCATGTAGCACCATCAAAATGTATGCAGTACTTTAGTTCAAGACCAAATACTCTATAAGTATAAGGAATGACATTCCCAGCAGCCTAATCAGTAGCATCAACATAATAAACAAAGATGGTGAACATGGTAAACATTATCAGTGTGAGCATGATAACACACTCATATTAGCTAGCAGCTAGCGTTTAGCTTAAAGCATCTCTATGTGCAAGTACAGCCTCACACAGCAGCATGGATGTAGACTATTAGTTTGATTTTAGCTGCAACAAGCAGCTCTATAACTCACTCTGTTGGTTGGTCTGTTGGTTGTTGATTGGTTGTTTGTCAAGGTTTAACAAAACACTTATCTGGATTGATACATAGATTCTATAATCAACGATCCAATATAATCAATGCAAAGTGAAAAACATCAATACTTATAACCATCTTGAAGATACAGCGTTATTTTGAAATTCCCATTGCCAACTGTGTCAACCATTTCCATCAAAGCACACTGTCTTAAACATTCAAACAGTGCTAGCAGCCTCATGCCAGGCAGATAATGGTCAGCAGCCAAGAAAAAGGCAATGAGGCTTTTTACTTATATCGTTGGCCAAAAAAAAAATCAATCTTACATTGTATTGTGATAAAACTTTTGATTTACACACTTTGTTGGTTGGTCAGTGGTCCACAAACAATTTGCTGATATCTGATGTGGAGGTAAGAAAGAAGTGGGGTGGCAAATGGGAGATGAGAGTGTCCTATAGCAAAAAGGTGCATAACTTCCAGAAGGTTTCAGACTTCCCAAAGAGATTGTGGAAAGATCTTCATGATCCAAAAGACAGCTGACTAACTGTTCATGCCAACTGGCAAAAAGGGGTAATGCATGGATGTTTGCGCATTGAATTTCTGATTGTTTAATACTTTTAATGACACATATTTAATCAAGTGACAAATGAGACAGTATAGCCCACCCAGTACCGGATTGTTAAGGCCAATGCCAGTATCACAATTTGGTAGTTTAAGAAATACATAAAATTAGACTGATGATTAGTTTTTAACATCAATGCATAACATAAATAAATATGGATCCCATATTCCAATTAATTACTTTAAATTCTTTTAAATTTTTTGAAGAATTCTGACAAGGTCTTTAAATGACCTCAAACCTAATTTGTCATGAGTGTTATCTGTTGGCTCATATTTATATTCTATTCCACTACAAAACACACTCCATCCCTCCTGAAAGTAATACAAGTTTACATTTAGATCTGGGTTCCACTTATCAACCACCATTCCCCTGCTTATTTGAAATGCATGTTGCTCTCTGTGACTCATATGCAAGAAGAGTAAATATAATCAAATTCTAGAGGAACACAGCAGTCTGCTCACTCCTTGTAGGAGTCTAGTTGTGGCTTTGGTGTGGGATCAGATGTGTTCTCTGTGGCTCGGATCAGATGACTAACAAGACTCAAATTTATCATCTAAAGCAACAGTGTGTGTGTGTGTGTGTGTGTGTGTGTGTTTGCTATGTAGCTTATGTTCTATGTCCTCTCTTGTATGGCAGCCTCATTAATGTGCTGTAGACCTTCCTGTGTGTACACATCTGTGTTTGGTTTACAGTATATATTTTTTTGGCATGTACTGTATAAATGTTACTCACTGTGTCTCAGCAACTCCCGATACTGCTGTATCCTTGTGAATGAATCTTTAATACAATTCAGGCGGTGACAGAAGGGATGTTGGCTGCGCGGTCTTGCTTATAATTAACGGACTGTAAAGACTGGACGCACAGAGCTTAAACACTTTGGATTTCAATGATTTATCGGCCTCCTTCATCTGCTTTGATTGACCCCTTAAAGAGTCCATAAATGACAGGGTGCGTTCTTGATTGATTACTTTGACGTGTTCAGAGACTACACAGCTTAATTACTTTCCTTTTAGGCACTCAGTAACTCACGTCTTATTCGAGGTATTTGACATTTATGAGCATGCACACTGCTTATTTTACATGAGGAAACTGACAGCCACAGCAGAGGTATTGTAGCATTTTGGGTGTGAAATAAAAACAGATGAATTTATGTATCCTAATGCTAAGGTGGAAGATTCTTGATTTACATATTAATCACCTTCAAGGTCTCTTATCTCCCTGTGTAACTTCAGGCTGTAAATCTGCATTAAAAACAACCTGAGCACCAATGCAAGACACCTAAAAGTGGAAAAAGGAACATCGTGTCCACACGCAACTAGAGAAACCCTTTTTTTTCACTGTTTCACTCTGTTACATCAACCGTAATCTAGAGTGACAGCTGTGTGATGACCTATGCGACACGCAACAGCAGTGTCTCAATTATAAAGCGTGAAATTGTAACTGTCTGAATTCTGGTTGAACTTTTACAGCTTCATGCCCGTTTGCACTCAAACAATGTTAAGCCCACCACAAGGCAGTGTGGGCACTAGGGCTGCTGTAGGTGGAGCTGCCGCTTGCAGGCTCTGGAATCTCGTTAAGCATATTGTGTTGCCAGAATCAAAGCAGAGGTGTACTTGGCAACGGCTAACCGCTACAACCAAGGAAGTCAGGAAATCTCCGTGGCTTAGTAACACCCCACATTGCAGAAAGAGCTTGTCAATGGGATTTTAGGAGGATATTCTGCAGCTTGTCACAGAGGCAGAAATCACATGACATAACAACTGCAATGGTTTGTCAGAAAGAATAAATTTTTGTCTTGTGGGCTTTTCAACCTATTCAGTTTATTTTAATTTATAGAGCAGAGCCCGGAGAAAAGTCTGATTTGGGGACAATTTGTACTCAAGACAGGTTGGTTCTCTCTTGTCTTACCTCAGGGTATCTTTGCTTTGTTCCAGACCTTTGAGTTACTGCTGAACATCTGAGATCTTTTTTAGTGATTTAAGAAGACCTGGTTTTGTGCTACTTGATGCTCCCTCAGATGGATAAATAACCAAGCTAATAAAGACTTTGCAGGTGTTATTTTCCTTTGCCAGGGCGAGCATCCTTTCCCATGGTAAACAGTGGCCTTAGCAACTGCTACTGCCGGTCATGTAGACTTAAAATGGCATTGATGCAACTGATTATGTGACAGTAACTATAAATTGTTTAGAGCAAAATCCATTATCATATGAAAGAAAATGGCAAATATGAAGTGGGAACGAAATGACAATGGAGTTAGAGAATTCTGGATAGCAGTGTCAAGTAGGACTGGGCACCCTAGATGACGACACACTTACAAGTGAAACTGTTTCATTGGTGCAACATCAAACTGAAGAAACAGTCCCACTGAAAACTGACTGTGTCTTGTACTTTTTACTTTACTACATTTACCATTTACATCTCTGTTACAGCTAATCTGCTCTAAATGCGATGGGGTCGGGGGAGAGCACACAAGGAGCAGTGCGAACCAGATGGTTCGCCCGGTCAAAGTTGACCCCTTGCCTGGCCTAAAGCATTGTGGACTTTTTAAAAATTTATTTTTAAGATGTTTTTAAAACAACAGTAGGCCAGTGGGTTAGAGAAGAACACTCTGCTAAAGTTACAGTGAACGGAGATGAAAAAAAAAACAAAAAACTGACTACACACACAGCACAGAGGCAGCCTTTGACCTCATGACAGCCTCAGGGAATTCAAGTCAGTGAAGTAAGCTTGTTAGTATTAATGTTCACATTACCAGTTAGCATTACACTGTTTTGTTGTAATGGTAACATTACAGTTAACAATACTATTATGCTAACTATGAGGAGTCAAAACAAATTTACAACTCATGTTTCTAACGTTAAGCACCTACTAACTTACTGACTTCTCTTTCATCCCCAATGGGACTTAAGGCTGCAATGAGATCTCTCCGTTGCATTTTGACTTTGGCAACTTGCTGTTCCTCTCCCCATGACATCTGCATCTAGTGCAGTAGATACACCAGTTAGCAGGGCTGTTTCTAGCTATTTAACTACAAACAGCCCTATGCAAAATCTTGTTTTGTCCCCCTCTTTTAAACACTGGTGAAGACACACCAAATCTGAATCACATTCCATACGCAAATGAGACTAAATGCTATGTTTTACACATAAAAACTCATTTTTATTTTAACTAAGGTGCATTATTAACATTAAAACTAGAACAAAGTGTCACTGGCCCCCATCGAAAAAGACACTTGTCCACCAGCCCTTTCCAGGTCCTGTCCAACGATACTTGCCACACTTTTTGGGGGAAACTCTGCATGGACGTGTGTTGTACTGTAGGTGAATATGTTTAAAACATTCATCTATGGTGTTATAATATGGAAGTACTTGTTCTTTGTGTAATTTACTAGGCACCTTATAATTTAAGTTTTTCAAAGGATCATTTTTCAATTATTTGAGTCATTTTGTATGGGAGTAAATAAACTTTTACTTGAGTATAGATTTTCAGCACTCTACCCATCACTGATCTGGAGGATGTTATGATTTTACGTAATATTTTATATGTGGTATATATAAAATGAGCTGCAAGTCTTTGATTAATAAGTTGGTTTTTATTGGAGAAAGTGCAAAACAACGGCCATTTTCAGGGATCAGACAATCAGCTTTTTTTGTTATGTGAGACTGCTGTGACACAGTGCTTATTATCCAGTATCACACTGACACTATTTAATTTGGTATCTTTTGTCCATCGCCATAAGACTGCAGAGTCTTCTCCATTAACCAGTTGGATTTTGTGTCATTTAGTGCTCTAGCCTGACCATCTCATTTGTCAAAGACTAACATCTGGCAGATGCAGACATTAAAAGGGGCCTTGTTTTAGCAGAAAGATGTATTGTTGTGTAAAGAGAGCGCTAATTGCTGCGAGATTTCAAAATTGTGTTTGTTTATTCACCTGGGCCGGCGCAGCCTGGAGCCACAACACACCATTTTCACCAACATAACCATTATGAAACCTTGTTGTGTCTACCTTTCTCTTTGTGTGCTTTTCATCCTCACCCATTAGGATGAGACGCAGCGGTGAGCTTTGGGAGGACATGTGCTCTGACATGGTCACAGAATTTTAATGAGGAGGTGTATTAATGCTGTATTATTACACACCAGCTATTTTCATTCTTTTCATAAAGCTATAGTTTTTTTTCCAGAGTACTCCTTTGAAACCTTGTCTAAAAAACATCATGCATTTGAATCTGTCTCTGTCGAACCCTGATGTTTTTATCCTTATATTTCCCCCAAACTCAATTATCCGTCCTTTAATTCTACAAACTCAAATCAAAGACTAAGAAGGGTTTAATTACCAACTCAAATGCCAAAATTTCTTTTTTCTCTGCTCCCTCCTGCACTTAAAAGTGCAGTTTTTATGTTTGATGTTTTAATTCCACTTTGGTCATGGCCAACCATGTGCTCCTGGTAAAAGATACATGTCATGACAGGCACATGAAATCAAAACGGGCTTTTTTCTTATTTCAAATGTCATTTATTTCTGTATTTAATGCCTTCAAATTGCAACGACCCACAGTTTGTTTTGCAGAAAATCTTCAACATCCAAAATCATTCATCATAGAAATGCCAGTTTCCAAATATTTTGCATTCATACAGCTCTGCAGCCTGCAGGTTATTGTGATTTGCACAACTTCCCTTCACTAACTTGTCCTAATGTGTCCGTTTTTTTGTGTAGGTGATCTGAGAGATTCATCAGAGACAAATGTGACAGCTATCAAGAAGAGGCGTTGTACGACCTTCCTGACATGAACCACTATGTGTTTAGATACCTGACCTGACCAAACCACTGATCCTGTCACTGTGAGTAAATGAGTAAAGTGATCAAACTGTCCAATGTTTCACCACATCTAGTATTTAAAAGCACATTACTGGAGGAGCACACAGTGTCTTGGCCAGTTTACTAGTTAGTTTTCTGATGAAGCAGTGGCACTCGTCCATCAGTGTGTTTGCATGCACTTCACAGGGTTGCATCATGTTAATTAGAAACCTGGTAACCAGGCTAGGAGTCCAGAGAAACCAAAGTTCCCCAGATATATTTATCTCAGAGAAAGACAATTTCTTGGCCATGTGCTGTATACATGTGACTGGGTTTCTATTCATCTTAATTTATGAGTACATGGACTTAAGACAGAGAAATAAAAACTGTGACAGCAGTTCTGCATAATCAAATGAAAGATCCTTACACATATACGTTCTTGGTTTAAAAAAAGATTCAGACTATAACTGAAACTTAATAACTGGGTTTTCACAACCTAACTTGACTGTGTAAAATTAAGACATATTGGTGCTGTAAAGAAAATCAGTTTGCTCTTACTACAGGATTGTCAGCCCTCCAACATACAGCACACACTCAAAAGAAATCAGGAAGCAGTGTCTTGTATCACAAAAAAATGCACCTAAAATAAATAAGCCACTGTCTGTAATCGGCCCTAACCTGCTGGATGTGTACGTTGATTTTAATGTGTAACTGCCCCCTAGTTTTGAGCCTAACCCCGCCCACTGCAGACATTTGTAAAATGCTAAAAAGTGGGCAGGGGGCTGAGAGGGCAACGAGGAGGGAGTGGGAGTGGGAAGGCTTAACATTCTTATTTATATAAAGTTAATAAGTTCGAACTAGTTGACTCTATGTTACCTTTGGCCTTGCAAGGTTCAGGGTGGACTCAAAACTTTAAGATGGCATGCATTTTCAAACCATGAAATGCCTTCATTCATTCATTCATTCATTTTCCGTAACCACTTATCCTGTTAGGGGTGGTGGGAGGGCTGGAGCCTATCCCAGCTGACATTGGGTTAGAGTTGGGGTACACCCTGGACAGGTCGCCAGACTATTGCAGGGCTGACACATAGAGACAGACAACCATTCACACTCACATTCACGTGCAATTTAGAGCAACCTGCATGTCTCTGGATTGTGGGGAGAACTTGCAAACTCTTACTGTGAGGCGATTAGTGACTGCTAATCACTGCACCACCGTGAATTTTGTAAAAGGTGTCAATATTAACACCAACACTGATGTGTTTTATCGCAGTACAGTCTTATCATGTATTTTACAGCTCAAAAACATGGTTTAAATGTGCAGTAACTCTGTAAACTCACAAGGTTACTACAGTGATTCACAACAAGGGGCAACCTTCGGGGCTAAAAAATGAAGCCAATGCAAAAGTGTCACATAGCTATACTTCCTTTAATGGCCACTTGGCTCCAGAAGAGAGTCAATTCCTGTAGACACCTATGGTAAAATGCTCAACTTTACAGCAGAAATAAACACATTTACAGCCTGGTACAAAAACAGTTTTGCACTCTGTTGCTTATTTTCCCATTCTTAGCTGTACAAGGGTGAATCTTTATATAACTCACATGTATACATGCTATATAGGCTCAAAGTTACACGCATGTAAGGGAGGGGCTAAATGAGTGATAGGTTGTCTGAGAGGCATTGCCAGGCTTAACATTCTTTTTTTATAGAAATATGATGACATAGATAAGTCCCAACCAGTTGACTCTACACCAGCATTGGCCTTGCAAGGTTCAGGGCTAAGAAATGTCGATGAGAACAACAGCATTGTTGTGTTTGATCACATCATATCATTTCGTTTACAGGTTAAAAAACATGTTTAAGTGAGCAGTAACTTTTTAAAGTAACCAGGTTACTACAGTCATTTGCACATCTTGTCCAACTTGTCCAACAGATTGTTCTGAGTAACCTGGTTACTTATATGCTGACCCATACTGACTAACTACCAGTAGTCTACATCATTAACTTTAATGATGGATGCTAAACTTGCGCTTGTTACATATCAAATTATCTTAGCAATATGTTGATAGTTTTTTTAGAATTTATATCAGCTTTAAAAGTATACCTTGTGCTCTGATTATAACTCTGGCAGTTATGAAAAATAAACAACATTTACATAAAATGATGGAAATAACAAGACTGACAGCTATGAAAAGGTCACCTGGAGAGCTGTCGACTATACTGTTATACACACCATGAAGTGGATAATTATTTTATTTATTTATTCATGTCATGTCATTAATTAAAATGCCAAGGTTCTGGATGTTGATGGACGTTGCTAATGACTGAGATCTGCGAGCCATATGTTGATGTATGGATAGGTGTGAATGTGTTTGTGCTCTTGCTCATGTAAAGTTTAATCAAACTCAAAATCAACCACAAAAAGGTTGTTTTGGCCAACACTTTGACATTTAGTGGAGGTATCACTAACCCACAAAGGATCACTTGACTTACACTGGATGACCATGGAGTCAGGGGTGGATAATGAGACAATGGAACCCTGAGCACAGATATGGAAAAGGTCCAGACATCTGTCCTATGTAGGAGCAAGACTGGTTTTGCATCTTTGTTTTGTTGTTGTTGTTTGCATCTCTTTGTTTTTTTTGAGGTAAAATTTGTGTCTCTTGGTTTCATTTTGTGTCTCTGAGGTCTTTTTTTGGATGTTTAGTGTTTCTTTGAGGTAATTTTGTGTGTCCTAGAGTCATTTTGTGTATTTTTTGGTTGTTTTGTGTCTCACTGGGGTAATTTTATGGCTCTTTGGGGGGTAATTTTGGTCTCTCTGGGGT
This sequence comes from Chaetodon striatus, assembly GCA_029783705.1. Classification (NCBI taxonomy): domain Eukaryota; kingdom Metazoa; phylum Chordata; class Actinopteri; order Chaetodontiformes; family Chaetodontidae; genus Chaetodon; species Chaetodon striatus. The sequence continues at coordinate 24,246,528 of JAPZEB010000007.1, forward strand.
CATTTTTTGTCCTTCTGAGGTAATTTATGTCTCTTTATTGTCATTCTGTGTCATTTGGGGTCTTTTTTTGGTAGGTTTGTGTCTCTCTGGCTGTTTTAGGTAATTTTGTGTGTCTTGTAGTCATTTTGTGTGTTTTTTGGTTGTGTTGTGTCCCTTTGGGGGTCATTTTTGTCTTTTGGGGGACATTTTGTGTCTTTCTGAGGTAATTTGGTGTCCCCTTAAGATAATTTATTAGGTCGTAGTTATTTTCTGTTTCTTTGCAGTTCTTTTGCCTCTCTTTGTGGTCATTTTGAGTCTCTGTACATGTTAATTTGATAATTTGAGTGACTTTATGCAGGTAAAGGCCAGAGGGGCCCCCGACACTTTGGCCCCTGGGCCTGTGCCCGGTAGGCCCATTCACCCATGCCTGTAGTCACATAGAATTTATAGATATAGTGAATGCTTACGTTAGCATGTAGCACTGGAGCCTATGGTTGACTAGGGATGTGCAGATGAATAGTGTCTACACACTAGCAAAGCAAAAGCTCACCCAAACTTTTTATCCCCTTAAGACAAAACATGTCAAATTTTCTTTTCACAGAAATGTGACATTTTTCACCAAATCTTCTTAAACCCAGCCTGTCACATATCTTCAGTCAGCATTTGTGCTGCCTGCACCACAATGATTGGATGATATAAATCACTTCAACAGGACAAACACTCAGCAAAACCCAGAGCGTTCTGATTTACTTAAGTTGGATTAGAGTCTTAAGCTATCTCCCAAAACTCTTCCTTTCCTTTCTCATTCTATCATTCTCCCTTTCTGTGAGAAAATTGGCATCATTTACTGCTGTCACTGCAGAGCTCATTGTCCCCCATTATCCCAGGGACAAAGCTGCCGTGACATTGAGTTAATCCGTGCTTGTTTCAATTTTGCTTCCAGGGGAAGAAAACAGATAAGGAGTTCAGGTAAGTGATGGCAAGGAGGCGCCATACCCCAGGCAAAACGGACTACAATGATTGGGACGGTTAAGAAAAAGATAAAATGCAATCTGCCAGGCAAATTGGGTTGATTTCCCCAAAAATGTCAGAGACGTGTTGGGCGTGCTTGAGAGGTTTTCTCTCTGGGATTGATGGAACGCGCTTCTAAAGACTAAAATTGCTTGCCAGAATGTCAGGCACACATACTGTAAAAACACAACCACAGTTAGACTAAGAGGAACATTTTATGAAATCTAGGGCAAGGAAACCAGTGTAGGCAGAGACCTCCTCCCTCAACATCAACATCTCCGCAATCATTATCACCATGAGACATAAGGTAATGTTAAAATACTGCGGCACAAGACCTCAGTCAGAAACTTTTGGAAGGAGAACTGTCTGCAAACTATATGTGCTGGCCTGCTCCTCTGCTGAAAAGTGAAATGTCATGTGTAAAGCTCACTGTCTTAGATAAAGCTCTTTTCGGGGGTCTAATTATAGCAAGTCCACGTCATATGGTATATAGTGAACCTAAACTAAGCTTACTTAATTACATCCACAGAACATAGCTAAGAGACCAGAATTAGCCAGGAGAGAAGAGAAACAGAAAGTTGATCCAAATATGTCTGCCAAGTAAAGCCACATTTTCAGTCTCTCTCCTACCCATTCCAAAAAAAGATGATGCAGTTTTATCCAGGCTTTTTGGAGCTTTACCAATGGTTGAGACTAAAAGATAACATATTTTAGGCCTCAACTGCATCACTTATGACTACCTTTTTTTTCACCCATCTCTTGCAAGCCCTCTAACTTCATGAAAATGCATTGCATCACTTAAAAAGTGCATTAAGTAAATTAGTCTCAATCAGTTGATTTGCTTTTGGGGACGAAGCAATCTCTTGCATTGAGTTCAACTTAGATGAGCCTGGTCTCACTCCGAAACTGTCAAAATCCGGTGCTTGGGCATTGACTTTTGGCATCATAAAACAACAAAAAAAGGCGTCCATTAACATCAACATGATATGTGGCTGGTTGACATTATAGTTTAATGGTGCCCAGCGGTGCCAGGGGGACAGGTGGCAAGATAAGGATGAAAATTAAGGCGGCAAAAGTGCAAGTGGGGTGGGTGGAACTGGAGGTGGATGGGTCCAACAAACACCGACTTTCACCTGAGTGAGCGGTGTTCAAGTCCCATAAGATTCGAAAGCCAAACCCTGTTCTTTTTTTCCTAAACC